>PVKU01001249.1:0-165953 GCA_004027475.1 Anoura caudifer | reverse complement strand
CTGTAACATGGATGAAGCTATTTAAAGACACATATTTATTTGAGAAAAGCCTTATAATCAACACTGTCAACCTGAAGGACAGGAAAGATGACAAGGAATTTAACATTTCTCTCAACTTAAAAAAAGAGATTCAAACCTTTCCAGCTCTTTCTTCTGTCCTCCAAATGCGATCACGGTTCGAATGGCCGCTAAGACTTCCTCAGCTACTGCTCCAGCTTTTGCATATGCACAGAGTTCTTTATTAGTAAACGAAGAGAGTATCTGTTTAAAAATGCAATTTCAGATCATGTAAATTTTTAATAGGTTAATTTTATCATTGTAAAAATAAATATATACACATGCTGCTTGTATATGTTAATATATGCATAAAACAAAAATCTTTTACTTGTGTTTGGTCATGATGTTCTAATTTTTAGTGCATACATATTCACTCTGTAACCCACTGAGCCGATATATAATAAATTCATTGAAAAATTTTATTTCTCACTGAATGCTTCGTGGATCCTCATCTAAATAAATAACACTAGGAATGTGGGGTGATCTCCAATTACACAAGAGAAGGTATACACTACAGGTATGAACAGATGCAGGAGAAAGAGGCACTGCACCAAGGAAACAGCAGTTGCTAGCAGCACTCTGGTTTGGAGTGCGGGCGCTGAGGCCAGCAGAATGCTGGGAACCACAAGCACCGTGTGGTGACAGAACTTCAGGAAAGTTTCAGAGGCCAGGGGAAGCTGGCTCTTTTGAGCAGAACAATACACGCAGCCACCAGGGAGGGCTTTGTTTCATGAATGTTCTTTGATCCTTCTATTTGGTTCCTGAGCATTTACTCTGTTGAAGAAACAGTACTGGGTACTTCATACACACAGGATCTCATTTATTCTTCTCAACTGCACAGTGAAGTAGGTACTATTTTCCCCACTTTACATGCGAGGAAATGGAAGGATGAAGAGGTTACATAATGTTACAAATAAATGAAATATCCAGGGTTGAAGCCTAACTCCCTATGACTTTGGCGCCTGAATGAACAGCCACTGGAGTGCTTCTCGCTCTGAAACCAGCCAAAGACATGTCGACTCCGGTCCCAGAGGGCCTGTTACAAAAATGGAATCAACTGGAATGGGCGAAGAACTAAGGTTACTATTTATATACCTGGAATGCTTAAGTAGTCAACCTAACTAAAGATTACACACCAGCTAAGAACAAAATAAATAGAAACAGAGCACAGACACATGGAACAGACTGACAGCTGTCAAAGGGGAAGGAGGAGGGGAGCACCTGATGACATTAGGTGAAGGGATCAAAGAACACACACACACACACACACACACACACACACACACACACACGACTCATACACATAGACAGCAGTGTGGTGGTGGCCGGAGGAGGGGGGGTGGGCGCTGGGTGGAGCTGGGTAAAGAGCGGGGAAAATGGGACATCTGTCTGCAATAGTGTCAACAGTAAAAATAAAGAAAAAAATTAAAACACAAGAGGTAATATACGACATAGAGTGGGCAAAAGTAGGTTTACAGAAGAAGGCAAATAATACAATAATACAAGAATAACAGACAACTGTAATTGAACAATAAAATAATTTTAAAAAGAAAAAATAAAAATACAAGAATAAACCCTGTGTTTCATGTACTCGCAACTGTGGGCCTGCTTTTGCTCACCCTGTATATCATTCTATGACTTGCTTTTTAAAAAATAATAAAATAAAAAGATTACACACAAGCAATTTATAATATAATACTGATTAACAGTATTATACTATTTCATAAATAATTTCAAACTAATATATTCAGAAGCAATTTTTTTACCACTTTAGTTTGACCTTCATCTTTGTTCCATTTTTTAATTTCTCAATGCAGGTTTTAGATTTGAGATATTTTGTACATATTTTCTTTTTTGTTTAAATATATATAACTGTAGATTCACATGCAGTAAAAAAACAAGTCAATGAGATCCCATATGCCCAACAGTAACATCTGGAACATTTCAGAACGATCTCCCAACTAGGAATTTAACACTGGTAAAATCCATCAATATTACTCAGATTTACCAGCTTTACATGCAAAGGTGTGTGTATTTAGATCTATGCAATGTTATCACCCGTGTAGAGTCATGTAACTACGGTCATGACACAGAACAACTCCACCACAAGGAGCCCTGATGCTAGTTTCTACAGCCACAGCTGCCTCCTCCCCTGCCCCGCACCTCAATCCCAGGAAACCACTGATGTGTTTGTTCTCTGTCTGTAATTCTGTCATTCCAAGAATGTTATATAAATGGAACCACATGATAGGTAACCTTCTTGGACTGGCTTTTTTTTTTTTTTTACACTGTATAATTCCCTGGAGATTCCTCCAGGTCATCAAGTATATCAAGAGTAGGAGGGTCTAGAGGGATAGATGGTGATGGACGGAGACTTGACTTGGGGTGGTGAACATCCAATACAGTGCACAGATGATGTGTTGTGGAACTGTGTGCCTCAAAACTGTATAATTTTGTTAATCAGTGTTACCCCAATAAATTCAATAAAAAGGAAAGAAATAAAATAAGCAACAGAATGAGATATAAAACATATAACAACTTCTAGAAAATAAAAATGTACACACATTAAACAGGTAAAAAATAAAATAAAATAAATAAAAATGAAAACTAAAAAAGAGTTCTTTCCATTTTACTGGTGGGTGGTACTCCACATAACCATGCGCCAGTTTGTTTCAACATTCCGTTGTTGAAGGACAGCCTGGCATTGTTGGGTTAACGTTTTCAGCCATTATTTCTTCCAAGACTCCTTCACTCCCACTCTCTTTCTCCCCCTCTTTTGGGATTCCAATGGCAACAAATACTAATGTCTTCTGGATCTTTTGTTATTGTCCCACAGGTCCCCGAGTCTTTGCATTTTCTCTACATTTCAGAGCAGATGAATTCTATTGTTCGATGTCCAGAAATGCTGATCCTATCCTATTATCTCCACTCATGAGACAGAGTTATCCATCACGACTTTTATTTCTGCTGTTGTATCTTTCAGTTCTCTAATTTCATTTTGTTCTCTTTTTATGACTATTTCATTGCTAACATTTTCTATATTTTCTTTTGTTTCAAGAGAACTTGTAATTGCTTAGTGAAGCATTTTTATGATAACTATTTTAAAATTTGTGTCAAATCATTCTCGCATCTGATTTATACCAATATTGATGTCAGCTAATTTGTTTTTTCTCCCCCCTCATTCAAGTTGTGGTTTTCTTGGTCCTTGATGTGACAAGTAACTTTTTATTGTATCCTGGACATTTTGTCTATTATGTTAGGAGACTCTGAGTCCTATTTAAACCTTTACTTTAGCAAGCAGTGACTCTCTTTGGGTTTAGCATGCAATTTTTGGCCTACTTTTTTTAAAAAAAGAACTTTCAATTACAGTTCACATTCAACACTACTTTGTTTTAGTTTTGGCCTCCTTTTGCGAGCCGTGGTTCTAGTGGCAGCTTAATATTCGAAGGCTTTGTGATACTATTTTGGTCAGAGTGGTTACCTGGAGCTGCTGGGGCTCCTACTGGCCTTGGCTTTGGCGACCTAAGGGAGTAGAAGTGGTTTCTCAAGGTCAGGCCACTGGGTATCTCTTTCTGGGGGAAGAGACTGTGGTTTCTCCTTCCTCTGGCCTCTAGCTGCTCCAGTCTCTGGGAGGGGGCAAGAGAGCCACCAGCACACGTCTAAAAGAGGAAGACCCTTACGTGGAATTTCCTAGTGGGCTTCTCAACTTTTGATCCTCAGCTCCGTGCTTTTCTTTTAAGATCACAGTGTGATAATTCCCTGCACATGACCCCTTCCTCCTTCCAACCTGCCTTTGAGATTCACATATAGCCTTTAACACTATGCAACTTTGTACTTTGCGTAGCGGGGGAAAGAAACTATTATCTGACACATTGGTGCTATTAATTATTTCAAATTTATATTTTTGTGTGAATGTGTTTTTTTGTTTATAATGATTATAGAGTAAGGAATTTATGTAAATATATGTACTCCTCTTTCTAGAAAAAAATAAAAAATAAAAGGCTTCCTGGACCAGGGGGCTTGCTGGGACTGCATGCCCTTCTATTCTGCCTTCTTGCCCTGGGGCCTCTGGGTTGGGTAGGAGAGCCTCAGGCTCACAGGGACAAAGAAACTTCCCAGACTGGACCACATCTCTTTTAAAATGGCTGACAACCAGAACATTTAAGAAATTTGATTGAAATCATATCAAAGTTTATAGCAGAGCGAGGATTTAAACTTATGTCTCCAGTAATAAGCCTAGGGCTCCATTTATTTATACAAATAGTACCTGAAGCAAGGCATAACTAATTAACAAAAGATTAATTTACTGTTTTCCTAACTTACCTGGAATGGACATCATACATTTAAAATAGTTTATCAACAAATACTGATATCAGAGTTGGCCACCTGACTTCCTTAATATTCTAATAAATAGAAAAACTGATTAACACAGAAAGGTTTTGCAAACATTTCAGCCAAATGAAACAGAGACGCAACTTAACCACCAAGAATACCATTTAAACCCTGTGCTACTCTGAGCAATACATTACCAGAAGCCTCAAAACTTCAGTTTCTTCTTCTGTAAAATGACCTAATAGATATACTTAGAAAGATAACTCATGTATTTGCCTGACATAGTAGATGCTCAATAAATGGTAGTTACTGTTTGCAATAACAAAACAATATCCACCCTATAAAGTAAAAGTCTAAAACCTCTTAATACTTATAGCCTGATTAATTTTATGTTAGCCTCAGCTTTGGTTGTCCCTCCTTTATTTTTATCCTGTTGCCACAAGAATTTGTAGTACCTTCTTTAAATTGTGTTGTATCCAACAGAAATTACATACTAGGTCAATCTCTCCACCACAAACCGCTCTTACATCAAACAAGTTAAAGTGAATACCATGCCCAGCCTTAAGAGGGAAAATAAGTTTTACTCTGCCTTTGTGATTGGGAGAGAGAAGTGCAGGCTTAGGATTTACATGCACGTGGGACTAGGAAGTATTTTTAAAAATTATTTTCATGCCAATGAATTTAAATATATATAAACATAGAACCATTTACAATGCTGACAAAACTGTAACACTGATTTATGAATTAAGCAAAATCTCCAAAACCAAAAATATCAAAACCAATAAGGTTAATTGAATGGGACAAATGTGTTCATTGAACTTGAATCTGTTTGCTGTGTGAATATGGAATTATCAACTAGAGAACACAGCTCTTTAAGAGTTGAGCATGCCTTTTTTAATAAGGCAGAGGATGAGCCCTGGCTGGTGTGGCTCAGTGGACTGAGTGCCAGCCTGTGAAGCAAAAGGTTGCAGGTTCAATTCCCAGTCATGGCACATGCCTGGGTTGCAGGCCAGGGCCCTAGTAGGGGCATGTGAGAAACAACCACACATTGATGTTTCTCTCCCTCTCTTTTTCCTTCCCTTCCCCCTTCTCTAAAAATAAATAAATAAAATGTTTAAAAAATAAAGAAGGTAGAGGATGAGATCTGAGAGCTATTCCTTTCTTTCTCATTTAATCCCCAAATAACCCCTTGGCCAAGATAGCACAGAGTCCTGGCAAGGGCAGAACTCAGTGAAGTGGCATCTGCTTACTCCCATTGAACCTGAACCAAAGATTTAAAGCCAAGTATCAAGTGCAGAGTCAGTGTCACCATTTGGTGAAAGCAGCCTTCCACAGGTGGGGTTGGGGTAGGAAGAGTTGAGAGTCTGGGTCCACAGGCTCCACCTACCTTTGCCCAGATGGCAGCAGACAGACCAAGAACAGGACTGATGCCCAAAATCACAAGGGTGAGCTTCCAACCACGTGTAAATCCTACTATAAAGCCGGTGCAAAATGTTGCCGTTGACTGAAAGAGCATTCCAATTTTGTCACCAATTCCTTCATTAATTTTGGAGACATCACTAAAAGAACAGATAGTGTTAGAGATAAATATCACAACTATGAACGCACAACTTTTCTCCCCAATCCAGTTGGTTTTTTGTTTGTTTGTCTGAGTATGGGGTAAATTAGTTTACATCTAGGATCTTGCTCATATATACTCACATTTGCTCTATTGCACACCCTCAGAGGATTTTTTTTTTTTTTTTTTTTTTGTCATTCAGTGCTACTCATGCAGGTCCCCTCATGTCCTGCCTCATGTATTGGGAACTAAAAGATGTACAAGACATGGTTGCTGCTCAGAGGGAATTTAGTCTCCTAATTACTTCCAAGTGATATGTTAAGATCTAACGGATCTCGTACCATCTCTTCATCTTCATAAGAATAAGAACCACCCTGGCCAAGTTTGATCCCGAGTCAGGGTCAGGGCACGTATGGGAGGCAACCAATTAATGTTTGTTTCTTTCTCTCTCTCTCTCTCTCCCCGTTTCTCTCTCCCTCCTCTCCCTCCCTCCCTCCCCCAACTTCCTTTCCTCCACTCTAAAATCAATGTCATTGAGCAAGGATTAAAAAAAATAAGAACCACATCTGAGTTCAACATAAAACTAGGTACTTACTCTATGAGCCGAGTGTTAAGCTCCCCAACATCATGCACATCAAACCAGCCTATCTCCTGTCGCATTACAGCATGAAAAAATTGTTTTCTGATTTTATGTATTTGTCTTCCAGCTGCCATGCACCAGAATGAAACCTGAACATAAGCAGCAACAAGCACACCAGCACCGATTGCAGAGTAATAATAGGCATACCTGAAAAACAACAAAAATACTGCATATACTCTGTTTCCCAGCTAATGCATCTTTCCCAAACAGACCACTCATTTTTACTTTTTCAGCTCTCTGGCTATCTTGCCATCCTTAACAAAAAATAAGGGGCTGTCGTGAGCAGAATTGATAGTACACATCCAACTATGTCTGTGCTGGTGTAGTGTGGGATGGTTAATAGTGTGCTTTCTGCTTTGGCCCAATTACCTGTTGTGTACTCAGAGGCAAGCTGCTTAACCTTTCTAAGTCTCAGTTTTCTAATTGGAAAAATGGAGATAGAACAGCAATGCAGTAATGCACATAATACACTTGGGCCAGTGCCCGGCACACAGTAAGCACTCAGAGGATGCCAGTTGTTGGGAAAGACATGCGTGGTGTGTTAGAGGATCACAGTATCAGGTAAGCTCCACCACTCTTGTCCCATCCACTTGATGAGCACAATGAGGTATTTTCTGCACATTGGCAAATGGAAAGAAGTGACATACTTGCCGGAAAGTGGGACCAAGAGACAGAAATGGTCCCTTGGCCTTTTTGCTATTAATCTAACAGAACTGGGATGCCAAGAGACACCTAAAAATAAAAAGTATTTTATATTATCTGCCCAACTGGCCATCATGAGTTATCTTAAAATGCTTAATGAATCAAAGAACAGTCCTGCCAGCTTAAATTCTAACAATAAAAAACGTGAGCATCTTCTAAAATCAGACCCTCAATCACCCAGAAATTGGTTGAATTTATGTTTCCTCGCTCTGAGTTTTCCTGTCTAAGAATGCAATTAAGCCCTCTTGGGTTTTACTAAGCAATTACTTTTTAGGTTAAAGACAAACATCCTAAACTGAAATATATCAATGTTCCCATTTTATTCATTATTTGCCCTCTTCAAATAAAAATGTTTGTATAAACCATACAAAAGCTTTAAAAAATGGTTACATAATAACCAGATAGTCTCTGATCTTACTGCTCCCAACTTAGTGTTCAACTCAGCAGGAATCCTGGTAAAGATATAGTCCCAGACCTACACCTTGTAATTTACAACGCTTATCAAGGAAGATGTAATTCAATATTAAATTGTAGTTAACAGATAACTCAATATTTAATTATTATCCAAGTGTTAATTATCTAGCATGACACAGCTACAAAGAAATCCTATTTAACAAGCAGAACACATGCTTTGAGAATCAGTTGATACATTTTTAACCATCAGTTTACATTTACTCAAACAAAATATATTTATGTTTAAGCATTTATAAGATGATTAGAGGACAATTTTATCCTCCCCAATATTAAAAAAAGCCTTTTCATATGACTATTGGAAGTACTTGCTTCTCATCTTTCAGAAAATGATCAAATGTCTCCATTCTCTTTCAAATCCACCAGATCACTTATAGGAAAAGTGTGGAATCATTATCTTCTGATTCACCAACTCATACCTTTGGGCATCTTCCGTAAACTGTTATTGGTTACAAAGTTCAAAATATGTAAGTCATTAACGAAAGCTTCCCTGAGGTGAGTTAAGGTTACAGTGACTAATATTTATTCTGGAATGTTTTGTTTCATTGTTTAAAATTACATGCTGTGTTAAAAAAAACCTGTTGATTGATCTCATTATCGTATCATCACTGAAAACATCCAGGAAGCAAACTAATAATAACAAAGCCATTGAAAATAATGTGATTCTTAATTAATTCCACATTTTAAAAGGCTACTTTGAAACCTAATTTCCCTATATATGATATTCTAGATTTACCAACACATACATAAATTGAATCTAGGCTTAACACTAACTTAAGTACATCTTATGTGGCAAATTATTTTCTTAAAAAACTTCTGCATTATATTCTCCTAGAAAACTAACAATGGTATTGTTCCCTTCCAAATTTTAAACCTTTATTATATGTAAAATTTTAAACATTGCCACAATCAATATGGAGACAGAAAAGCTTGACAACAGTTAGAAAGATGTCACATTACCTGGTCATGTCCTCCTCCAGCTTGATGAAGACATCTGTGCGGTTGAACATACCTAGACCGCCAAAAACAAAACAGACACGCATCGTTACATCTCTTTGTTCTCCATTAAAAATAAGCACATAAAAATTAATCAAATTTGTGTCACTGAACAATTTACACAAGAAGAGCTCAAACTGCTTCCATTTTAATTGTGTGTAAACATTACAGCATCCATTCAAATCCTTCACTGCAGCCACGTGCAACCAGCCCCCCACACTAACTTCAGCCCCCCCACCACTAACTTCAATGAAGCTGATTTGCAAGAAGAAACCCCACATTTACTGAGAAGCAAGACTATTGGTATCCTTGAATTAAAACACTTTATGAAGTACCACTCAAAGATGACAGAGCAAAGTCTTTTCTAGGGTCTCTGTCCTGACAAAGAAATATTAGTGCAGACCTGACATTAAAGCACAGTATTTAAAAATCTAACACTGCATTTCTCCAGTTTTTATTTTTATTTAAAATATACAATACAAAGAATAATGTAATCAACATTAATGTAACATTAGTCAATGTTAATATTGTTAGACAAGGCACATTGAAACTTTAATACCCCTCCTCCACCAAAACACACAATAACCGCTGTTCAATATTGTGGTGTGTATTTGTTTCATTTTCTCTTTTCTGTATACATGTATGCAAATACACAAATACACACATACATGCTTATTTCTAAAAATAAAATTACAGCTCATAGTCAGTGGCCAATTTTCCATGTCAGTATGTGTCTTTTTATATGTGTATCTCTATTTTTTCAAAATTACATCTATTTCAGTTGTTTCCAATATTTTACTGTTATAAGCAATGCTCTATTAAACACTTATATTCATATATATGAATATATGGTAAATATTATCATACTCAAGATTGATGGATCATTGGGGAGGCACACACTTAATCTTGTTATCATTTAAAATGTTACGTTAGAATGTAATGTGAGAGTGCCTAGTTCCAATGAGTCTGATTCTGACCAGTGTGGGGAAGGGGAGAAAAACTTCTGGTAAAGGGAACAACAAGAGCAAAAGTCTACAGCAAGTCTGAAGAATGAGTAAGCCAGTTTAGCTGGGGTGTGGTTGCATTGTGAGGATGAGAAGAGGTGGGTATGTAGCTGGAAAGATAATTCAGGCCTTGTGGGTATGATGTGTAAAAACCAGTAGTCAGTGGGTTGAGTCTGGGATGACTTAGCTACCAGCAAAGTGTAAGGTTAACTAAAACAGGCAGAGACTGAAACTTGAGCTACTGCAATTAAAAGGAATTGCATTGAATCTGTATATTTCTTTAGGCAGTAAGGACATTTAAACAATATTAATCCTCTCAATCCATGAGCAAGTTATATCCTTCCATTTATTTAGATTTTCTTCAATGTCTTACAGTTTTCAGAATACAGGTCTTTGACCTCTTTGTAAACTCCACCCTTTTAGGTTAAAATAAAATATTTTCCAATACTGAGAAAAGATGCAATAGAGCTGATGACAGCTTTCTTCCTCCAAGCCTTAATTCATTCTGCTCTCTCTACCTGGAGTACCTTTATGATTTTTCTTCTGGAAAAAGATTCCTCCTTCCATGAATAGGAGGTTCAAATATGACCTCCCCTCAAATGGCTTACCTCTAGCAAAGGGACTAACCTTATCACAGAATTCCATCATAATTGACACATGATTCAATGTACCAAGTCAGTACTAGAATGGAAGTATGATGGTTTGCATCTGGCTCCTCCCCCCACTCCCACTAGTTTGAGCTCCAAGAGAACTGTCTTAGTTTCTTTGTATCCTCAGTGTACAACTTGCTCTCTCCACTGCAACCTAGTCTGTCCCAAAGATTTACAGGTGCTTTCACAGAGCCACCATACATGTGCACCATATATCAAAATATACCAACCACTCTCCTGTTTTGCATATAAGTGTCTCACCAATTTTAAGACTAAAAAAAGATACAGTAAACCACTATCTTACTACCTGGTAAGGAAAGTCTTTTCTGAACCCAAGCCAGACTTCAAAGAAACCTATAGCTAAACAGTGCCCATCACTGTGACTAAACACGCCAAACCATTTACAGATAACTTTACATTACATTTTTATATGACTCAAATACTTCCTTATGTCTAGGAGTTTTAACTACTGAACACCGAAGAATGGTACAAATAGAATGTGACATGGGTACATTTGTGATTTTCTAATAAGTAGCAAGAGATTTATTATAGAGGTGGGTTTCAAACCATCTTCCACAGAGACTTTGTGCTAGAAACTGTTCTGAACAGAGGGAGTAAAACCTAATTTTTTTCTCATCTCATTGGATTTCTGTGCAAGAAGGAAATCCTTTTGACTTCCAGGCCCCAAACCTCGTAGGAAATGGTACCATTGCTGAAATATCTAAAATAGTTTTTCCCAGGAAATTTTTTTATTTCCCCTTTATGCCTTTCTGCCCATTTGAGAAGCTGTAATAAACATACAAACCAATAAATTAACAAGATGATAGTAAAAATATAAGAGTAATAACTCCTAGTAGGTAAATCAGGCAGCATGCTACAGTGACTTTGGGGCAGGCTGGGAACAAAAAATCATTCTGAAGGAGAAAGGACTAACTGGAGAGAGGCAGGCAGGTTCTGCATGGCCCCACGGCAGGAAGGAGAAGGGAGTGTGGGCGGGCTGGACTGAGTAGGTATTAAACAATGAGATTGACAGGAACAGAAGGGCAGATCCTGTGGGCCACATGGGCCAAAGGAAGGAATTTGTATTGATTCCATACTACAAAATGTGACCTGTATTTTTTGATGCTCAGTGGGATAGTATGTGGGGAACCGCATACAGGAGGGTAAGGGTGAAGCGCTGAGTAAGGAAATTAGAGTGGTGGAGGCAAGATGTGGAGCTGGCCCCAGGCGCAGGCTGTGGCCTGGTACAGTGCACAGTGTAGTGGGTATGTGTGGCGGGCGAGTGAGGAGTGAGCGGGACACTGCCCGGGGCAGGAGAGCACACTATCAGTGACCACCCTGGCTCTGAGCGCCCCCCTCACACTCTCAGCCAGGGAAGATTCCCTTTCCGCTATTTTATCTGGTGAGCCTCCATGACTAATTTATTTTTAGCTGAAAAAGCATTCCCTCAAGAGCAATCAAAAAACAAAAACAAAATAAAACCTGACTATATGACACTAATTCTAGAAAAATCAGTTATATTTTAAGTTTTAACTCAAATTTAAAAAATAAACTGCCACACTAAACAATACACTTGGAAGTACAAGTATATTGCTATTACTTGGTACTCAATTTTCCAGAAATCTCTAAGAATTTTTTTAATGAAATGGTCAGCAGCAGAGGAAAGCCTTGAACAAGTAAAAACAAAACAGATCCAACATGGGCATTTTTAGAAAGTACGTACTTAGAATTGAAATTCTAGTTTGGAGCCTATTCATAATGCCGGCCTTGAGGACACAGATGGCAACGTCTTCTTTGTTTACAGCACCAAAGTCTTAATGTACTCATTCAAAAGCCGCACTTGATCTATGCACTCATAGTTTAAGCAGCACAATATAGATGCTATTTTTGAGTACTTGCATTTTACACATAGTTTTCTTGTGCCTCATAGGAGTTTTGGACCAGTGAGGAGAGAAATTATAATGATAAATATAAAAATAAATTATTTTTACTTTATCCCTTTTAATATGAATTATTAACTCCTATTAAAATTCAGGTGTCTCATTTTCTCCCTTCCTCAGCCCATGATCTGGTAGGAGGCTGAAGAGAAACAACCATAATACAGTTATGGAGAAAGAGAAAGGCCATCAATGTGGATATACCATAGACTAAATCACTAGAGTGAAAAAATAATCAAGAACTTATACAAAGAGGATCTCTGGTTGCTAACCACTACGAAACTTGGCAAATTTCCCCCATGTCCTTTAATTTCTGGATTAGCATGTTATCCTCAGGGTATCCTTTCTGGGATCCCTCTGCTTCCTTCAGGATGCAGACTTGGGGCCCATCTGCATCGATTCAAATGATGACTAATTGCTAACTCTATGACCTCAGGCAATTTAAATGTACTCAACTATCTGGGCCCAATTTCCTCATCCTTAAAGCATAGATAATGTTGCCATGTTCATGTGCACGAAAGGAATAAAGGCGTTGATACATGCGAAGCACTGAGAGCAGCGCTCAGCCCATGTTTAACGCTTAGTAAATGTTAGCTTCAGTTATTGTTGACTGTGCTTTTCCTCAAGGCTTAGGGCTCCCTAATTCTTCCTACGTTTCTGTATATCTTATCCCAGGAAATTTAATATCCCTTCCAAGCAAATTCTGCCAAGTCTCTAGTCCTAATTTTTATACCTAGATTCAGTCTCATTTCTTTAATGACTGAATGTCATTTATGCTTGCATCCAACCTGTCACCTTCAACATAAAATGCCCAAAATCACAATCGCCTTTATCTTGGCTCATTTCCAAGATATTGGATAGTCTCATAAGAGGAGAATCCTACAGAAGTTCAGCAATGGTCAATCCTTGTTCACACAAACTCATCCCTAGGCCCAAGTCATTGAAGATTTTAAGGCAAAGGCAAATGCTGGCAACAAGGTGGAGAAAGCAGGGAGTCCGGTATCACGAAATCAGGTCCTCAACAAAAAAAGAGGAAGACAAAGGCTGGTGTCCTACAACCAGGGGGAGGCAGCAGATGGGAATGCTAAGGAGGGGTCTAGTGCACACAGGCAAGGATCTGCTCTCAAAAATTCAGAGCAGTCTAGTTAAACCCCATGGTTAGCTTCACACTCTCAGGCTTTCATGAGCCTTAGCAAATCCAAATCTCCCTAAGGAAGGAATACTTCTTGTCCCACAAGAAGGCTCTGGTACCTAAACTACCCTCATGGAAAAATTATGAGGTTCCACCTGGGGAAGGTCAAGAGGAAAAAAAGGTCTGAGAGTGTCTGTGGCCTCAGCAGGTCAGTAGGCTGGCTCTCCCTCCAGAATCATCAGAGAATTCATTTGCCCTCATCTCTAGGACCAGCATCAAAACCTTTGATGCTATCCTCCCTTTTGGTGAATGGTGTAAAAGAAAGGTGCCAATTCAAAAGTGGCACAACTCTTTTGGCAGGTCCCTTTAAATATCATGAAGGGACGTAATAAATGTATAGGGATTTTACACAGCTCAAACATATAATGAAATTTTTCTGGCTTAACTCATTACCAGCTTTCACAGTATTGAAGTAGTCCTGCCTTAGGGTAAACAATATGTTCTTCAGGATCACAAAGAAGAGGTTCTTAGGATCCACAGACAGGTATGAAAGGTATAAATACCCCAAACTGTTATGAATATATGTGCTTGTTTCTGGGGAAAGGATTCATGGCATCCATCATAGACAAAGGCTGAAGGGCCATTGTAAAAGCTACATGGTATCACTGTATTCACAAGTGTATTTTCAAGCAGGCATTTTAAACATTTTTACCACTTGAGTACACTCCAGGTTTTAAGTCTTTGGGTAGCTTAGTTTAAATCAATACATCCTTGACCAAAGTTGACACAGAAACTCAGAGCCAGAAGCCAGCCCCTCTTCAATCAGCTGTGAGGAGTGTACAGATTGACACCCAAAGTATTCTAACAGCCTGTTTGCTTTTCCATTCTCTGGAGGACTGCTTTAGATCTCCCTTCCTTATCAGCCAAATGTCTTGCTTCCTACTGGATTCAGCAAAGTGAAATAATCACAAGACAACATTCACAAATTCTCACCTCCTCTTCTACCCACTTTTGGGCACTGGCACTCCAATACTGTGTCTTCCTACCTGTTACTGTAGATGAATGACCTGCGCTCCTACCTAAAGTGAGTATTTCTTGAACATCAGATCCTATCCTTTCTCATGGATAACACTGAAGCAAGCAAATCTCTTCCCTCTCTCTCAAAACATTACCTTCTCCTCTGTTAGGATCCTTTTCATGAGCATACAAACAAGCTATTACTTCTCCCATCCTAAATACACATGCACACAAGCACACGCACCCCTTCTCTTGGCCCCACTTCTCCATGTTAGCTTCTGTTTCCAAAGAGCCCAACTTGTGACATGTCCCAAATTAAATTTCTGTTATTAGCTGCCTACCTACCCTACCTTCCTCCTTTTTCATCTTACCTGATGGTTAACTGCATCCAGTTTATCAGGCTATAAACTCCAGAAACATCCTGGACTCCTGTCTCTCACACCCATATCCAATATGGCAGAAAGTTCTACTGATTCCTAATTATCATTCAAGGTCCAGATTAGGTTCCTATACCTCCTCCTGAAATGTCCTGAGATATTTCTGACTTCTCTCTTTTTCTACATATCTCTGCCAACACCTCCATTGTGCGTTCTAATGCTTGATTATCTTATCAAGCTTATTAAAAATGTGAACTATAGCTCAGACCCCTCCACACACTAAACACACTAGCGTATATTTAGTAATATCACTCTAAGTGACTGATTTTTCTTCAAGCTTTCACTAAAACCGGTACCACCAGCAATACTTACTTTGATTGGTTATGTTTGCAGAAGTCATGTTCCTGAACTTTTCTGCATTTGTAAAGCTATCGGTCATGTCTCCAAAGATCAGCATTGTGAGGGGCAGCCCAGCTCCATGGATGATGGCAGATATAGTTCCCAGCAACATATACAACCTATCAAGCCAATTCGAATAGCGAAACTAAAAAAAAAAAAAAGAGAGAGAGAGAAATGTAGATAATAGTGACAATAGGACAGTTTCATGGATGGTTTACATTACCTTCAATATATACCCCAAATCCAGCCATTTTTCAGACTACTACTGCTACCATGCTGGTCCAAGCCAAGCTACTGCAATAACCTAATTGGAAATGGGTGCTTGATTCTTCTTATTGAGTTCTGACCTACTTGTTCATATTGAATTCAGCATGTCTCCTTTTCTCATGCATGAAGTTTGACGAGAGGGATGGAACATTCCCCTGAGAAACTATAAAAGTCTTTAATGGTATAGAAATAGAAATACAGTATTTGTTGCTCTGATTTCCAAGAATAGAAGCCACTTTTCATCTCAAGATGTTTTAGTTAAGAAAAATCTTGATTGCCAAAGGTCTCTCTGAGGACCCCATTGAGCAAACATACTTTGTTGCTCTAAGAAATTGGGACTTCCGGCCAAGATGGAGGCATAGACGGACACACTGTGCCTCCTCTCACAACCAAAATTAAGGACAACAAAAATTCAGAAACAAAAAACAACCAGAACAGAAAGAAAACTGAATTGTATGTAAGTCCAACAACGATTCACCCAGACCAGTAAAAGGGGCAGAGTCGGCAGCCGGTGGAGAGTGATTGCAGCAGGAAAAAGCAGTGGCTAGTGGTCCTGGATGTGCAGGCGGCAGTTGGCACACCCCAGGCGCACAGGCAGCGGTTACTGGGCACGGGGAGGCAATGAGCAGACCAAGCAAGGAGCACAAGGCGGCTGAGGTCACACATTTGTGCGCAGATAAACCAGGTGAAAATGGGTAGCGAGACAGACTGCACAACCCAGGGCCCCAGTGCTGGGAAACAAAGCCTAGAAGCACCGATTGAAAACACTTGTGGGTGTTGAAGTGCTGGGAGAGACTCCCAGACTCACAGGAGAGTTTGTTGGAGAGACGCACAGGGTCCTAAAACTTACACAAGCCCACCCACACAGAAATCAGCACCAGAAAGGCCCACTTTGCTTGTAGGAAGCAGCAGAAGAAGGGACTGAAATACAAGAGAGAGTGGAGCAAGCGCCATTGTTCCCTCTCAAACCCTGCCCCAACATACAGCATTACAACCCAGCAACCGGGCTGCCCCGTCCTAGTGAACACCTAAGGCTCCACCCCTCACTATGTAACAGTCGCAACCAGACCAAAAACAAACAAACAAAAACCAAAAAAAAAAAAACAAAACTGGCTCAAACGGGAAAACAGATCAAAGCTCCAGAGCCAATTCATCTAAGTGACCAAGAGATAGCCAACCTAGTAGATGAATAGTTCAAAGCACTGGTTATCAGGATGTTCACAGAATTGGTTGATTTTGGTCAAAAATGAGAGGAACAAATGGAGGCTACAATAAGTGAAATGAAGAAAAATGCACAGGGAACCAACAGTGATGGGAGGAGAACTGGGACTCAAATCAATGGAGTGGACCAGCAGGAAGAAAGAAAGAAACAAACAGAAAAGAAGGAAGAAACAAGAATTCAAAAAAATGAGGAGAGGCTTAGGAACCTCCAGGACCTTTAAATGTCCCGACATCTGAATTATAGGGGTACCAGAAGGGGAAGAGGAAGAGCAATGAGTGGAAAACTTATTTGAACAAATAATAAAGGAGAACTTCCCCAATCTGGCAAAGGAAATAGACTTCCAGCAAGTCCAGGAAGCTCAGAGAGTCCCAAAGAAGGTGGACCCAAGGAGGAACACACCAAGGCACATCATAATTACATTAGCCAAGATTCAAATGAAGGAGAGAATTCTAGAAGCAGCAAGGGACAAGGGGACAGTTGACTACAAAGGAGTTCCCATCAGACTGTCATCTGATTTCTCAAAAGAGACCTTCCAGGCAAGAAGGGGCTGGAAAGAAGTATTCCAAGTCATGAAAGTCAAGGACCTACATCCAAGATTGCTCTATCCAGCAAAGCTGTCATTTAGAATGAAGGGAAGATAAAGTGCTTCTCAGATAAGGTGAAGTTAAATGAGTTCATCATCACCAAGCTCTTATTATATGAAATGTTAAAGGGACTTACCTAAGAAAAAGAAGATAAAAAATAGGACAGTAAAAAGACAGCAAACTCACAGATATTAACAATCACCCCTAAAACAAAAGCAAACTAAGCAAACAGCTAGAACAGGAACAGATACACAGAAATGGAAATCACATGGAGAGTTAGCAACAGGGGAGTGGGAGGAGGAGAGAGGGGGAAGAGGTACAGAGAATAAGTAGCATAGATGGTGGGTAGAAAATAGACAGGGGGAGGGCAAGAATAGTGTGGGAAAAGTAGAAGCTAAAGAACTTATGACACATGGATATGAACTAAAGGGGGGGAATGTGGGTGGGAGGGGGTGTGCAGGGTGGAGGGGAATGATGGGGGAGAAATGGGACAACTGTAATAGCATAATCAATAAAATATATTATTAAAAAAAGAGAAATTGGCTCAGGTCACAGATCTGCTGCACAACAGCATTAGCATAAATGTAAAATGATTTCAATGTAATTAGGCCTCAATAGTGAGGAGGAGGAAAATAATGAATTAAGATGTATGCTTGTTGCCCTGGCTGGGTGGGTCAGTTGGTTGGAGTGTCGTCCTGTAAACCAAGAGATTATGGGTTTGATTCCCAGTCAGGGCACATGCCTAGGTATGGATTCGATCCCTGGTCAGGGCCCTATATGGGAGGCAACATTGAAGTTTCTCAAAACAATGTTTCTCCCTTTTCTCCCTCCATCCCCTTTCCTCTCTGTCTAAAATCAAGAAATATATGCTCAGGTGAGGATTTAAAAAAATGAAAGAAAAAGATACATGCTTATCAAAAACCAGATCTCTTGAGAATAAAGAATTTGGCCATAACAACAGACAGTGTAGACCTGCACAATCTCTTTAATTGTAGGCCAGTCACAAGGAGAAAATACTTCTCTAGATCTAAAAAGTGATGAAAACAGAGCACAATAAGGGCAATTGGCGTGGGGCTCTTTGAAAGGCCCACTTGGGGAACAATGGCTACTTCGCCTGTACAATTTAAGGAACTAGGTAAGAACTGAAAGAAAAACCAACGATAGAAAACAAAAACAGAAACAGGATGAAGCCAGCTCCAGCTGTGGGTGTTTACAGCAGGTGGTTGTGGGGATTCAAGACACAGATACAGTCAGCAGATCTTTAGGAGGAAACTGGGTAAAAAGTCAGAGGTCTGGGCAGGTCACATAAACCAAAAGGAAGATTATGATCAAGATAAAAGGCACAGCAGAAGAAAGCAAAATTTTAGAACTAACATATACTCCACAAAGAGACAGAAACCAATCAAATTAGGTAACAAGGAACTTACAGAAGCAAAGAGTGGGAGTAAGTGTTGAGTTGACAAGTGGAGAAATAAACAATAGTTTTTGAGGGTCCATCAAGTAGAAAAGAAAAAGTGAAGCTGAGTTATAAAATCAGTGAAAACTGGAGTCTAGTGTAAGAATATCTAATATATACTTAGGTATTCACATTTAAATTTTTTCTTGCTCTTAAAATGTAACCAAGTGAGGTTAAGTTTGGGTTAATGACATATAGTTATATAATTTAAAAACACTGTCCAGTTTACAAATTAAAACCTTTATGAGAGATTGTTTGGGGCATTTTTTTCATACTTCATTGAACTCCGGCTACATTTTAGCATTATTTTGTCTTAACTAAGCATTCGTCTACCTCTAACACACACACACACACACACACACACACACACACACACACGAAGGAAGAGATGGATATGGACCATTTATCTTCTCTCAGATACTTCATTAAAGTGGATAAAACATCAAATTCCTCAATAGAGGCAGAGAAAAAATAGTTGTGATGCAAGGATTTCTCTCATCAACACCCCCACAAGACATTATAACTCCAAAGCTAATCATTGACTGTAACAAACACAAGTAGGCCAGGTAAATGCCTACTCCATGACAGATAAAAGCCAGAGGTAAAGAGAAAAGACAGAGCTCTTGCCTTCAGTGTTTAAACAGAAGGAAGAAGGCAAAGAAAAAAGTAAACACAATATATGTTCCACATGATTTGACAGCATAGTGTACAGAATAGAGCAGATACAAAATTGAGCAAATGGTCATTCCCTCCTTTGTGGAAAAGCTGCTTCCTCCAGCTTTGAAAGTTCGGCAAATGTTTAGAAACAAGAAGGAAGGCATTACAGTCAGAAGAAAACAGCAAGAAGAGCAGGGCCAAGAACAATCTGCTTAGAAAGCACTGTGGTCTCCCAAGCTTGAGGTTTGAGGGTAGAAGCAGCAAGAAAAAGCTGCCCAAGAAGCACCCTTTACTGAATTAGGGCAAATGAGAAGAGGCAGGATGTTGGGGAAAAGAGGGCAGAGAAATCTCATTTAGTCCTGTTTGATTGCCCATCCTGGGAGTTTTACCCAGCAAGTATGAGAGAGAGAATTCAGAGATTGAGATGTAGTTTTGTGACACTACTAAGTGTATGTAACAGAAGTCATGGGAGTAGATAAAACCATACAGGAGCAGATAAAAACCGAGTGGGATTAAGAATTATTTGTAGCCCTGGCCAGTATGTCTCAGTTGGAGCATCATCCCACACACCAGGAGGTTGGGGGTTTGATTTCTGGTCAGGGGACAGGCCTACATTGCAGGTTCGATCCCCAGGAGGCACACATACCAAAAGCAGCCAATCAATGTGTCTCGATGTCTTTCTCTCATATCTATCTATCTCTCCCCTTCTCTCATATACACACACACTCATATACAAAGAATAATTTATAGACAAAGAGAGACAGCATGCTGAATGTCCTTTTGATGATCTTGGGGGAAGAGGAAAAAGAGAGAGAATGGTTACTAAGGGGATTTGCAATTTCCAGTGCTATTTAATTGTTACTATATTTATAGGTAAATCATCCAAACAGATGATTGGTGAAAATACAGAAGGAAACTGAGACAAAGCAATGTTCTAAAGAATAAAGGAAACAATTGTTTCAAGAACCTGAGGCAAGGGATCATCAGTAAATTCTAAAACTATTACATGAAACAAGATATCCCATTGTTGGGAATCACCCTGCCTGGTTTCAGAAGCTGTAACCCCCCCATGGCTAAGGCTAAGTAAAAAGACCTTGGGACCATAAGCCACTAAGGAGACAAAACTTATCCTCCCGGCAGGGGTGCAGCCTCTGCCCCCTTTATTCACACTGCTTGGTTCCAGGTGGGTGACTGGTTAGCCAATGATGGGTAAGATTCCTCAAGGGAGGGACAACCCAAGATAGGCATGGTCATAAAGGGGCCCTCAGGGAAGGACTTAGGGGACCATAGAAAAAGGGGTGATGGACCTTCACCTCTTGGCTTTGTCATAGCCTGAGTCCTCATTCTATCTGTAAAAAGTCTCCTAATCTCTTGGCTGCCTGAATTCTCCCACCTGATTTTAAGCCTGAAACAATGCTGGAGGCAGGTGTGGCCCTGTGCTGGAATGTGCAATTTCCAGGGGCAATCAGGCCAAAGAAAGAATGCATAAAATCCTGTGAAACCTTTGTTAAGAATGCCTTCAATTTAGATTATAAGGTCCAAGCACAAAATGAGTTTGTTTTCCAAAGTTTTATGCCCCTTTGATGTCACTCTGTCTATCTGACCCTGACTCAGAATAAGCCCTCAGAGTTCTTTGAATGTTATCTATTGTTTGATCATTACTGTCTAACAATGATTGATGAGCTTTACATATATGCCCCGTATTCCTATGCAAATTAAACCAAATAAAAGCCCATTGAGGAACAGGCTCAAGGCCTTCTCCTCTAGGAGACTGGCCACTTTTCCTCCCCAAGCAGATAATGTCTTGGTAGACTTATTCTCATCTGCGGCAGCTGGGGGAGCTCTGCTGGATGAAGGTCCCCCACATCCCATGATGCCTCAAACTCCCTCACAGTTGCAATGAGGTAGAGATACTTCTACAATGGAGGAATCCAATCTGTTATCATCCAAAATAAGTGATCAAGCTTAACACCATAAAAAAGTAGAATTCCCTGACATTTAATGTTTTTAGACGTGATGATACATGAAGTAAATAGCACCCCAATGCAATTTTCTTAACCAAAATATTTCCCATGAATGTCTTAAAATCTTTAGAAATGACTGTCAGGATATAAGAAATGCAAGGCATGGAAGAACAAGTTAAATGACACCAAAGGACGCAATGAAAACAATCCAGAAGGTGAGACAGGCTGTACAGGACAATGGGTACAATCTTCTTGACATGTCGATGACATTTAAAAAGAGGAGACACAATATCCAAATGTCATCACTGACTAGATCCTGTTCTGAACAAATCAATTGTAAGACTTTTGGGGGGATATAATTTGAAAAATTTGCCTATGAACTGAGCATGACATAACTTTAAGGAGTTACATTTATTTTGTTAAATATGACCACTGTGTTATGTTTTACAAGAAAATGTTTTGTAGGAAATTTTTAAGAGGTATAAACTGAAATAGTTATATATGAAACATCATGAAATCTATAAATTCAGGTGAAACGTAGCAAAATGTTGACAATTATTAGGTATAGACAATGTGTATGTAAAAGTGAATTTTACTATTCTACTTTTGTATATGCTGGGAAATTTTCATAATAAAACTTGGTGAAGGAAGGAGGGTTCTCAAACAGGCAAAGGTAAGTATCTCTTCATCTCAAGCTAGAAGAGAACAAGTTAGGAATGAACACAGATGCAAACAAGTTTCCAAGAATTTTCAAAATGTGGGACAAAGTTAAGAGAGTTCAGAACGTCCTATTTATTTGCATCTGGCTTGACGCAAGATTGGTTTCTGGAGCGTCAGTTGGTTGGAGGATCCCTGGCCAGGTGGCTTGGTTGCAGCTCAGTTGATACACTAAAAAGTTGTGGGTTTGATTCCTGGTTGGGGAGCACATGCAAGGCAACCAACTGATGTTTCTTTTTCACATCAACATCTCTATCTCTCTCTCTTATTCTCCTTCTCCTCCTTGCTCTCATTCTAAAATCAATAAACATATATCCTCAGGTGAGGATTTAAGAAAAGTGGAGAGAAGATCTGAGGAAGGTGGTAGCACAATGCTGAGTAGGACAAAAGCCTCAGTGGAATGTCCTAGCTCTGTCACTTGCAAGGGAGGAGACTTTGGAGGAAAAACAATCTCTTAATAACCTTCAGCCTCAGTATCTACATGTAAAAAACAAGGATAACATTCATATACACAGTAAGCCTCACAGAGTTTTATGAGGATAAAAATAAGACTTAATAAAAGAAGCTTTAATTAAGCATTTAATATAATAACATACTATATATAAGTAAATACTGTTATTGGTTTTAGAAATGTAAAAATTAATAAGACTTTCAGGAGCTTACAAGGAAGGAGCAGCTTGACAAAAAAGTATAACATATCAGGTGAAATGTACGATGGAGGTATAAATTAATTATAATTGGAGCCCTTTAAATATAAGGAAATAGAAAATATATAGTTAGGTGCTGACTGGGAAGAGAGGGGGGGTGAACGAGAACCACATGTAAGAAAGGTTCATCAACATTTTTAGAAAGGGTTGGGCTTCCCGGGGGGCGGGGGAATAGAAAGTGCTGGCAGGAGAGTGGTTCAGATAATATTCAGCAGCCTAGATGGTGAATATGACCTTACCATGGTGTCTGGTTGCAAAGGGTGAATCCATTCATTTATTCACTCATTCATTTAACATCCAAAAGATATTTATTAAGCACCTACTAAGAATCATGTTTGGTTGTAGGTACTGGAAACAACAATGAATAAGATAAGATACCTTGCCTCATAAACCTTGCATTCTAGTACAAATAGGAAAATATCCAAGTACCCACTAAAGTTCCAGGCACTTATCTAGGTACTTGAAGTCTATCGATGAACGAAACATACAAAACCTCTGCCATCATGGAGCCTGGGCCACAGTGACAGGCAGGGTCAGCTGGCTTAGACTGGCTAATCAGGACATCTCTCTGAGAAGGCAATATCTGAGCTGAGACCATAGTGACAGGAAGGCTATAAATTAGTCATGTGACAATCTGGAGACAGAGCATTCCAGATGGGAAGAGCAAATGCAAAGCTTTGTCCTGGGATGAATGTAAGTTTGGTGTGTCTCAAGGACCAAACATAACTACCACTGTGGCAAGAGCAGAATGAAGGAGCAAAGTCTAAAGTGAAGTCAGAGATGAGACAGGTCAGATGGAGGGCCTTTTATAGCCAAGGGAAGGAGTCTGGGGTCTACCCTACACTTCCCATCTAAGTGTAAAGGAAAGGAACCAGAGAGTTTTAAGGACAGAACTGAGGTGATTTGATGTGGCTACTATGGATAAAATAGTTTTTAGAAGAGCAGAAATGGAGGAGGACTAGCAGCAAAGAGAGTGATGAAGAGAGCAAACAAAGCTCTAGCTGAGTAGCTCAATTGGTTATAGTGTCACCCTGATATGCCAAGGTTGCAGGATCCCCAGTCAGGGCACATACAAGAATCAATCCATGAATGAGTGGAACAACAAACCTCTCTCTCTCATCAATAAAAAAATCAATCAATCAATCAATCAATCAAAGTCTTGACTAGATGTGGATGCAGAATAATGCCCTCCTCCTCCCAAATATGTCCACACCCTTACCCCAGGAACCTGCAAATATGTTTCCTTACATGGTAAAAGGGACTTTGCATATGTTAGGATTTTAAATTAGGGAGAGTATCCTGGATCACCCAGGTGAGCCTAATACAATCACAAGGGTCCTTAACAAGAGGGAACCAAGGGGACCAAAGTCAGGAACAGGAGAAATGAATGAAGACTTAAGTAAGAGATTAGAATGAGGCAAGGAAGGGGCCATGAGTTTCGGAATGCAGGCAGCCTCTGGAAGCTAAAAAAGAGAAGGGAACAGGTTCTCTCTTAGAGCCTGCAGCAGGAATTCAACCCTGCTGGTGCCCTGATTTTAGCCCAGTGAGACTTCTGGCCCCAGAGCTATAAGGTTATAAGTCTGCGTTGTTTTAAGTCACTGAGTTAGTGGTATTTTGTTACAGCAGCTCTTGGAAATGAATGCACAATGTCAAAGAGAAAAAGGATAGTAAAGAGGAATGGCTAAGCTAGAAGGAATCAGAAATTGAAGGTGAAATATCCATTTGAGTTGACAGCTTCAGAGATGGGAGTCCACCCAGATGATAAGTGCGTGGTTCTTGTCCACAAATGTAACTTAACTAAAGTAGAGTAGGGGTGAAGATTGTTGGAACTGAAGAAGTCAAAGAATGTTGAGGCAAGGAGTCATTAAAAAGGTTACCAAAAATAAAAGAATAATGAGAGCACAGGTAAATGAAGCAGAGGTAATCAAGTGCCAGTGTTCTCCGTGGAGGAACAAAAGTAACTAGAAATCAGTAGTATATCACTAAACCCAGACAGAAGATACTATAGTCATGCAGTGGTTTTGCATGAAAACAATTAGGAAAGAGCTGTATGAAACCAGAGAAATGCCAACATCATCACTGACTCCTGGAAGAAGGGGGTTGAGGAACTTGAACTTCATGGGCAAAGGTGACACAAGAAAAAATCGAAGAGCTGAGAGGAAAATCAACAGACTGCAGCATTACAGAAGCAAACAGAAGAAAGATTATGGTGGAGCATGTCAAGTGCTTACCGGCCAGGATAGAATCAAAATATGTCCACTGAATCTGGTGAGTGGTGGAGACAAAGCCAAGTCATAATATGTTAAGAAGTGACTGGCCCTGGCTGGGTAGCTCCGTTGGTTGGAGCTGCATCCCACACACCAAAAAGTTGCAGGTTCAATCCCGCGTCAGGGCAGGTACAAGAGGTAACCAACTGATGTTTCTCTCTTACATCGATCTTTCTCTCTTTCTCTATCTCTCTCCCTTCCTCTCTAAAATCAATACATATATCCTCGGATGGGGATTAAAAAAAAAAACTTAAAAAAAAAAAAAAGAAGTGACTGCAAGGTGAAACTGAAATAGAAAGCCAAGGCAACTCTTGTGTGGGAAGCAAGCTAGAGGGGAATGATGATTAAAATCCACTAAGAAGGACACTAATAAAATTAAAGACACCTGATGTGTAAATACCAATGGAAAGACCCGGTTCAAGGGGAAAGATTGAAGATACAGACAAGAAATGATAACAAATAAGGTTCTTGAGAAGGCAGATTATATGGGAGCCAAAGTACAAGTGAATAGTGAGTTTTAAGGACCAGATGCTGCCTCTGTTGTAATAAAAGGGAAGGAGGAGGAGACTAACTCAGGTACAGGTAGGTATGTCTGTAGATTGGAAGAGAAGAGCTGAAAAACTTGTCAGGTGGCTTCCATTTTGTTTGTACAATAAAAGATGAGGTTATCTACCAAGAATGAGAGATGTTGAGGGTGAGGAAGGAACAAGTGGGAAATTGGAAGAGCAGAGGTTTGACATAGTGAAAAGAACGGAAGAATAGTACCCAGGCTGTGCTGGGTGCACCCTGCTGTGAGATTTTCCCCAGCACCAGTCAGATGTAGGGATTCAGGCACCAAGAAGGCAGATGGCTGATTCTGCCTGGGCTGTATATGACTAGTGACAGGTAAAAGGAAGTTCCTAGCTTGGGCAAGTGAATAATGAAAGATATGGTCATTACTTTAAGCAGGATTCGAAAGAGAAAGAAGACAGGAAGGGGCCGAGGCCTAAAGATCCAGAGAGGACAGTGAGCAGACTGAAAAGAGAAGAGTTGGCTGCCTAACTCAGGCTGGCTGCTTCAACTGGTCACTTTGCAGAGAGAAGTTTCAAATAACAAAAGCCAGGTTGTGGGTATATGAGTGGATGGCTGAGGTGAAGGAGGGGGAAAGATTATTGCAGCTGTGAAGGTCAAGGAGTGGTTATCCATAACACCATAAAGGCCACTCAAAATAGTAGGGACACCAGGGGGGGAAAGGGAGGCACTGAACCAGGTGGTCTTCAATGAATCAGAAATGACCAGGTGATCAGAAGACAATTATCACAAAGGACTCTTCAATTCCAGGCAGATAAAAGCTTACCCAGTCATAAACTATCATAAATAATTTAAGTTGTGAAAAGCCGTGGCTCTAGACTATGCAGATCTAGGCAAAATTCTTGACTTGCCTTCTTACTCGTTTTGTGATTTGGTGACTTTGAATGTACTGCTTACCTTTTCTGCGTCCTTTTCATCATCTGGATCATAAGGATAACCCAAGTGCCTACATCAGCAAGTTACAGTGAATATTAAATTAAAAATATATATGGAGTGCTTAACAAACACCTGGCAGAGAGGAAGCAGGTTGACATTGCTAGCTATTAGCTATCTACAAAAAAACTAATGTTTCAACAAGATATACAAAGTAGAAAGCTGAGAGTTGAATCCACATCATAATCCTGGTAAGTGTGTACTATCTTTCAGGAGTGCTTTGTATAGGAATTGCAGCCTAACTTGCATTTTTCCTGCCCTTATTTCCATTTGGTTCCCCTTTCCTCCCCAGCTTTCAATTGTTTTCTACTTATATGTTTCTGTAAGTGTTAAAACAAGGCCTTATATAAATAAAATAAAGGCTAGCAGAAAAAATTAAATCTATTCCTTATCTTTTATCACTTTCTCAAGATTGCTAAGAAGTCTCATAGTAGAAATAAGGGAACAGGGATGGTATGCAGAAAACAATTAATAGTGCAAGCCTCAGAGGGCTAAGTTTAGAAAGGCCCGCATAGAAGGCTAACATCTAGAACCTGGATTTGGGGAGTGTTATGGCCTAACTGATAAAGCAGCCAGAGCTATTTGTGCAACGTGGTTTAGCCTGAAAACCTGCCTTTCTTCTGCAAGTCTGGAATTCTGGTATGTGCTGGGCTTACAGGATCAGTCCCAGTATAAACCTTCCACACCTAGCCTCTGAGTTTCTCTGATAGACAGCCTTTTACATGTGGCACCACAACTCATCACCTGGAGAATGACGTGTGACCCCACTGGGAGAGGACTTGGGGACCTTGTGCCTGGTTTCTCCGGAATGTCCCTGTTTGTGCCTTTTTCCATGGCTGATTCTGCTTTTTACCCCTCTATTGTAACACACCTTAACCATGCTGAGTCCTGGGGGTTCCTCTACTGAATCATCAAACCTGGATTCTTGGAAACCACCAACACACATGAGTTTTTGCCTCAGCTGGACACTGTTATTAATTAAGTCATCTAGTAACATTGGCATTTTATTGTTAAACTTTCTTAACGTGTCCTTGTGTTTTAGCTTTTACATACAAGTTCACAGCTTTCTATGTCAACTCTTCAGGAAAAAGACACATTAGTAGTATAGTACTATGTCAAAAGGCCTAGAATATATTCTTTCTATGCCATCCTGAGCACTGTGATTTAGCATGTGAACTTTCCAGGTCTGAATCCTGGCCCCACTATGTATTCTTGGGCAAGTTTATATGTCTGCCCTCAGTTTCTTCATCTGCAAAATTAGAATAACAATAGTATTTATCTCAGAGGAATATTGGGTTGGCCAAAAAGTTTTAGTTTTTTTCCATATGATAGCTCTAGTAGTGCTTAGTTGTCTTTAACTTCATTCAAACCAATTTCATTAGATTGTATTGTAACAGCTGCCATATCAGCGTGAATTTAAAAAAAAACTTATCAAAACTGGTGAATTTTTGTGTAGCCATTTTTAATATTGAAGATGGAAGAAAATAAGCAACATTTTCAGCATATTCTGTTTTATTATTTCAAGAAAGGTAAAAGCACAATTGAAACACAGAAAAAGATTTGTGCAGTGTATGGAGAAGGTGCTGTGACTGATCAAACGTTTCAAAAGTGGTTTGCAAAATCTCATGTTGGAGATTTCTTGCTGGATGATGTTCCATGGTCGGGTAGACCAGGTGAGTTCGTAACGATCAAATTGAGATAGTAATTGAGAACAATCAACATTCTACCATGTGGGAGATAGCCCACATACTCAAAATATCCAAATCAATAGAGTTACTGGTGAAAAGAAAAAAATGTATCATTGTATATTTTACAAAAAAAACTAAGCAAACTTTTTGGCCAACCCAATAGTATCTATCTCTGTAAGGAAAAAATGAGGCATATATAAGATACTTAGAACAATACACGGCATATAGAGCTACATGTGCGTTATTACCTTACATTGTAATTCCAGATTTTTATTCTTTTGTGGCTTGAATTGTATTGATAGTGTTACGTCACTGTATTAGGTCTGTTAAATTTTCTAAAATATAAGATTTCTTTTAAAATTTAAGCTACAACGCCCTGACTGGTATAGCTCAGTGGGTTGGGAATCATCCCACAAACCTAGAGGTTGCCCATTTGATTGCGGGTCAAGTCTCATGCCTGGGTTGCAGGCCAGGCCCCTGGTTGGGGGCGTGAGAAAGGCAATGGATCAATGTTTCTCTCACATATCAATGTTTCTCCCCTCTCTTTCTCCCTCCCTGTCTAAAAATAAATAAATAAATATTAAGCTGCAAATAATAAAAAGTACAAAAGACAGAAATGTTTTGGTGTCAAAATGTATTTCAGTTCAATTCAGGCAGAGAGAGACCATCAACCAGCCGTATCTATAAAGCACCTGTCTTATTCCCAATTGATTAAAGAGAACCACTGTGCCAACAGAAAATGAGATTAAGAATTATATTAAGGTTTTCAAATTCTAGATTATCAGTTACTCAGCACAATGGATATGCAGTAAGTTACAGTAATAAAACAATTCATTGTAAACTATTATATAAGTACCTGGGACTTTGATTCAAAACTGCCATTTCAGAGTCATTGAAAGCAGAGAACCTTGTGTCCTATTTGAACCACATCCCACATGGCTGGTCTCATCCAGGTAGCTGAGAGATCTGTTATCTATGGGATAGGCGCCTGCCATAGATCACTGGAGACAGAACTAATAGGAAGATACTGAAATCTAACACAGGAAGAATGGCTACTGAGGCTCAATCCACGTGGCAAGTTAAAATCAGCACTTCCCTGAAAATAAGTTACATCAAACCAATGCATTTTACCTCTCCATTAACATACTTGCCAAGAAATAATTGTATGAGGTGAAATATGTCTTCTCCAGGTAAAGAGAAGTCAATTTCCTAAGTATTCTGTATAGTAAATAAATTCAAAACTCACCATTGTAAATACACTGACAGTTGGTTTCTTTTCTTTCTTCTCATTTTTTTTACTGAAAAACACAGCAACAGAATTACAACTTTAAAAAAAACTATATAAATTTTAAATTACCAAACTAACATGGAACTTATAACATGCCTACAATATATTATTCAATAAAAAAAAACACAAGTTACTATATATAATCCCATTTATGAAGTTTAAGCATGTGTACATGTATCTTGGAAATCTATATGTGTGGTTATCACTGGGGGTTGAGATTTTTATAAAAATATTTTCTTCCTTATGCCTTTATATTTCCTAATTTTCTATGATAAACACACACACAGACATACTCCTTTTACAATCAGAAAAAAAATACTAGAAAAGAGAGCTTCCTGTTTTTACTCTAGTTAGAAAATCATTCATCCTCTCCCGAACTAATGCCTTTATCATCTAAGTAATTCTAGAAGTAGATAGGCTATCCACTACCCAGATTAACCTTAATCATTCCCTCTGCCAGTGGAGGGTAGTGGCAATCAGATGCTGGGCATAAACCAACCTAGAAAGAAAAGTAATTAAATCACTATGAGCAAATCTAATTCTGAAATGATGTTTGGAGCCCTAAATTGACCCTTTTGGCAATAAATGCAACTAGAAACACTGCAGTCAAAGCCAAGGAAGATGGTCTGTAAACTGCAAAAACAGCTACCCTCTGGCATAATAAGAAAGTCAATTATTATTCTGAGACCGGATTCAAATGAATCTAACTGTAATCCGTTTTCCACTCTATGTAACTGCCACCTATGTCATGAAGAAAACCCAACCTCCTCCGCATCTCTATCTTCAAATGTACAAAAGAGAGACTATTTCAGAGAAGAGCCACCTCATTTTTACACAGGGTTCAAGTTTAAAAAGTAAATTTTTCTTTGTCATTGTTCTTTACACTAAGCAAGGTCAAAGAGTTGAAGAGACTTCTAAAGAAAAAAAGCCAGAGTTTACCCCATATTTGGCTTTGGAGTGATGTTAGACAGACATAAACACACAAAATACACAAACATAACTCTTCAAACGTAGTCCCACCCTATTCTGAGTAAAGGCCTGGTTTCAGTAACCCTGGAACCAGAATGAGAGGAGAAAAATAGCCACACATAATCGAATTTTAGCTCTAAGCTTTTTATTTACTTTTTTTCTTCTCTAAAACTGCTGCTACTTTGGAAACGTTATAATGTTCCTGAGTCACTGGCTAAGTAAACACTTCCCATACACAATCTCATTTAATACTTTTTAATGGTATTAAATTCATTGGGGTGACATTAGTTAATAAAATTATATAGGTTTCAAGCATACATTTCTATAACACATGATCTGTATACTGCATTGAGCATTCACCATCCAAAGTTGTTTAATTTTAATCTCTGTAAAGCAGGCATATTTTTGTCCTTTTAGAGATAAGAAAACTGTAGGTGACAAAAGCTAACTAGCTTGTCCAAGGTCACACAGCTTAGAACAAAGTCAAGATTTAAACTGAAAAGTCTATCTCCTCAACACGAGATATTTGGTGCAACCTGGGCCTTCCGAGTTACTGAATTGCAAGGATGTGCACTTCCACAAGGACTCTCACCCCTGCTTGACAATTCACTTCCTCAGTCAGCTTGAAACACAGAGCTGACTGCAGGGAAGTCACTCATCAAATTTCACTGTAATTAAGAATCTTTATAAATACAGATATTCCAAGTCCCACCATCATACCTATAAACAAAGCCATGTACTTCCTTATAATTACAAATCAGAATACATAGTTTTAAAAAAAACAAAACCCAGCCCTGACCAGTGTGGCTTGGTTGGTTGGGCACCATCCTGCAAAGTGAAATGTTGCTGGTTCAATTCCCAGTCAGGGCACATGCCTAGGTTGTGGGTTCATCCTGGCTGTGGTGTGTGCCAGAGGCAGCCAATAGATGTTTCCCTCTTTCTTTTTCTCCTTCCTTTTTCCTCTCTCTAAAAATAAATACAAATCTTTAAAATAAAAAATAAATTTAACCCCCCTGCAAACTCATAGAAAAAGAGATCAGATTTGTGGTTACTGGGGTGGAGGGTGGAGTTAAGGAAGGAGGTCTGAAGGCACAAACTTCCAGCTATACGTTAAAGTACAAGGGGTTTAGTAACGCGCACCATGATGGCTATTTAACAATGCTCTATGCTACACAGGAAAGTTGTTTAGAAAGTAGATCCAAAGAGCTCTTGTCGAAAGGAAAAAAATATGTTTGCTTTTTCTTTTCATTGTATCTGTATGAGATGAATGTTAACTGAAATTATTGTGGTAATCCTTTCATTAGACATGGAAGTCAAACCATTATGCTTTACACCTTATACAGGACTGTATGTCAATTATATCTCAATAAAACTGGGGGGAAGAAAGTATAAGTTTATTAAGAACCAATTGATGTCAACGATGATGAGCACAATGAGAAATACTTAATTGAAAAAAATCTCTAGTCTGAAACAAGTCTGTAGGCCATAAGAAGGAGGAACCTAAAATGAAGTCATGTGTGGGCTTGAACCAATTTGTTTACCACTTCCCTCCACAAACTCAGTATTTCTTACCCCAATATCACCATTTGCCTCCTAATTTCTTTAAAGTACCAAGAGGTTTTTTTTTTTTTAGGTTGAAAACAAAAGGAAATGATCCACTTTCTACTTTGTGAAGTCTTTTTGTTTTTAGAAAAATTTTTTATTATAAAAATTTTAAATAAGCAGAAAAATTGAAGTGGTAATAATGTCAATAAAAATTTTAAATAAGCAGAAAAATTGAAATGGTAACAATAACAACACATTCACCTAGATTTGACAATTATTAACATTTTTACCATACTTTCTTCAGTTTTCAACTGAAATATACATTGTCACTATTAATATATTTTGCTGAACCATTTTAAAGTTGCAAATATCATTGCTAACGCTTTACTACCATTATCTCATCTAAAAAGAGAGCAAGTTTTCTATAGGTTTTTTCCTTTTTGAACTCTGATGTAATCAAGGTCCGCACATTATTTTTGGTAGTTATGTCTCTTTAGTCTCTTTTTTAAATCTAGAAGTCTTTCCACTCCTCACCCTCACCCCGCTGACTTTTTGTAGCAAAAAGAACAGATGTCTTATAGAATGTTCCACATCTTGGATATGTGTTTCATGCTGAATTCAAATGGAGATATGCGAAAAGTATAAGTACACAGCAGATTTGAAAATTTGGTAGTTGCCCCATGTCTGTAGTTCCTCTTTCCATGGTTTCAGTTACCTGTGGTCAACTGTGGTCCAAAGGTGCTGAATGGAAAATTCCAGAAACAAACAATTTATAAGTTTTAAATTGTGCACCACTTTGGGTAGAGTGATGAAATTTAGCACCCACCCCCTGGAGACATGGATCGTCCTTCTGAGCAGAGTCCCCATACTGTCCAGCTACCTACCTGCCTCTTAGTCACTCAGCAGCTGTCTATCAGGTCTACTGTTAGGGGAACATAGTGCCGGTGTTCAAGTAGCCCTTACTTTATTAACGGTTCCACAGCCACTCAGATAGCTCTTATTACAAAATATTGTTACAGCTGTCCCATTTTTAGTTCTTATTGTTAATCTCTTAAGGCAAATTCCTGTGTCCTTTGATAACTCCACTTCCTTGTTCGGACATAGCACAATATACTCCAGTCCCCTTTTCACCTGCCCAGACCTGGCTGGAATTAGCCATTTCTCCACAGGATTCACATTCCTTCTAGTGAAGAAAAGTATTTAGAAACCAAAATCTGGCACTCAGTGTGCTCGCTGCCACTGTCCCTTTCCCTGGTCAGAAACTGAACTATTAAAAAACCATATGAGTTCATATGAAAATTTCCAATTCAAATTTAACTCTGTCTATATATATAATATATAGTATAGTATTGTATTACTATATAATATATACCTTATATATAATATATATACTGCGTGTGTGTGCGTACACAAAATACAACCACTCAGGGAGTGCTTACATTTACAAACTCACGGCTTGTAAAGCTGAAAAGGATGTTGCCCAAATCTTTCAAGCAGCGTAAAGTATGAAAGTGAAACAAAGTGGCTACCTTTTTTTGTCCATTTTCAAGAATTTTTCCCCTGCTCTTCCACCACCGCGGCCTTCTTCAAGATCCATCGCGTCCTGCGGAGAAACCACAGCCGATGAGCCACAGGTGTGACTCCAGAGGGCCAAGGTGAGACAGAGCCCCAGGAGCCTCCGGGCCGTAGGGCGGTGCGTTCCCGCTGATGCTCCCAGCCGCAAAGGCTTGCTTGCAGGAGAAGCCACCAGACCCTGCGCGGGAACAGAGCTAGAGGACTTTGCCCTCAGTCAAGAAGTATCTTCCTCCCCGTTACCCTGGCTGCGGTCTGCTTCCTCCGCCCACCCACCTCCCGCTCAGGGACCCACCTTCGGTATTGCCGTAGTTCTATGCGCTCAGGACTAGGTAATCCAGTACACAGGGCCAGTGCCGGAAACTTTGGGCTGGGGGTGGTCCGGAAGCTCCCTCAGTTCCTCTAGGTCTCACCCCAACTTGCCTTCCCTAGTGGGAATCTCCGCTTCCATCCCCTCCGAAGCCGTTCTCCCACAGGGAGCAAATTCAAGAAACTTCCCTAACCTTCCCGAGAACTCGCCCCATCAACAACTTCGCCTGTGCCTACCTTGGGCTTTCCTCGGACTGTCCACCAAGACGTGAACTTTGTCGGTAAAGAGGCAGATCTTACTGGGAAAGCTTCGGCGGATGCTCGCAGAAGTCCCGGCGGCTCCGGCGAGTTAGGCGGAGCCCAGCAGGAGTGCGCCCCGGGTCCCAACAGCGAAAGGAATGAGCCCGGAGTGCTCTTAGGCGCAGCCAATCAGAATTCCTCGCCGCCCGCTAGGTTAAATGTGGATTGCCCAACACGTTTCGAAACAGGTTGAATTTCCAGGAGTGCCCTTGCTACCGCGGTGGCCCATTGGCAAAAGGGCAAGTAGAGAAATATTTGCCAGCTGAATCATCGGAAGCGCTTCCATTTATAGAGTTATGTGTCTACATGTCCATAAAAGTATCCATTTTGATAGAAATATGTATTAATATAATATATACAATGGCTATACACTTGGCTCCCTGGGTCTCGGGTAGACAAGGGAGACTTTTTTGGCATCCCATGTTTAATATAAAACAATCTCTGACCTCGCCCATTTTGTAGCTAAAAAAGGCTAAATTTGTCTTCCTAGCAGCACATTTAAAGGGGTCATGTGAAATTTTTCAGTCTTTCTTCAATATATTAGTTTCTGAGGTTATCTGTTCATCCAATTTTTACTAAAAGATAAAGGGAAGAAAATAAATAGGAATTTTTTAAATATTTATGTTGAAACGGTTATTTCAGGACATTGAAATGTCCTTAAAATGGACATTTTAAGAAATAGTACTTAAAAGTATGTAATATTTTTCCATTTTAGCCCTCAAATCAATGCCTTTGTTTTTCCCAAGGCATTTCAAACTCTTGTATTCTAATTCGGATTATTAAAGTATTGCGCATTTTAGCATATTACTTTAGGTATAATTTAATTCCACATTTACTGCTACCATTTTACTATTTTTTCTTGCCTACTATCTTCCTTAAGTTGTTGAAAAGTAAATGTAATCTTCACAAATCAAATTCATAAAGTAGTATTAACTCACACCAGAGCTTTTCATATTTCTTATAAATGTAGAGGAAACATGTTTTAGTGACCTTTACTGTGCATTCTCTGCTTTACGCCTGTTGCCTCTCAGGTCACTGCAAAAGTTTAAAAGAAACTCCTTTTATTTTTTTACTGCATAGTATGAATATTTTTCCTGCATAGAGTGAATATTTTCCATGCTTTAAGTCATACTTCAAAGCCATAATTTTGTTTCCACTTTAACTCCAAATTTTCCTTGCCTTGATTTTTTTTTTTAGCCATACAATCAGGTTTCTTTCTTTACAAACTGTTAAGTAGACTTTTTAACAGGCCACTGATTTTCTCTATGTTCTAATGGGATATACATGTGTGCAGCATTGGTCCACTGCTTAAAAAGGCTTAACGCCAACCCAGTGGCCCACCTGGTGCAAATGTGTAAAGTTTCCCTCTTCTTACAAGCATCTTTAATCTGATTTATGCCGCCTCTGCTCTGTTTCCACATTTGTTTTACATTGTCCAACCTTTAGTTTGTGATCTTGTTACATTTTATGTATACTTGAAACTACCTTAACTCCTCCCTAAAACAATGAAGGATACTTTAAAATATAATATTATGATGATTATACTATGTCTACAGGCTTGAGCTTCAAGTGAAAATCTGTCAAGGACATACATGTTTTAGGATTAGACTAATCCATAGTTTTCAATAAAGCTCTGCTTTTCTATTATATATTTTGTAGTTTCTTTGCTCCACTATCATGAAAATATGGATATAAAATATGATGGACCTAAAATAGTGGTCAGTTCTAGCCGTTTCCAAGCCATAGTCCTTGACCTTCAAAGACCAACTCCTGTCTCCCATTACTGCCTGCCACTTCTGGGAAAATGGTAACAGCTGCATTTGGCAGTTCCTCAGGGAAATCCAAACAGCCCCTTTCCAAGTCTTCACTTCCATACTTCCATTTAGGTAGCTACTGGGTTGTTCAAAAAGTCACTTACAGTTTTTCCCTAAAATAAAAGACATATTTTGCTCCGGCTGATGTGGTTCAGTGGGTTGAGTGCCAGCCTGTGAACCAAAGGGCACATTCCTGGGTTGCCGGGCAGGTCCCCAGTAAGGGGTGTGTGAGAGCAACCACATACTGATGTTTCTCTCCCTCTCTTTGTCCCTCCCTTTCCCTCTCTCTAAATATAAATAAATAAAATCTTTTTAAAATAAATAAAAATGAGACTTTTTTAAAAATTTTTTCAACAATAACTTTATTGATTTGCATATTTTGAGTATGTCGGCTCTCTCCCACTATCGGCTTCTAGTGGGTAGAGGCCAGGGGTGCTGCTAAACATTTTCCAATGTATAAGCCCCACAGTAGAGAATTACTTGGCTAAAATGTCAATAGTACCAAGAAACTTCGTAAACCACTTTGACACCATCACTCAGTCACAGCACCTTCTTCATACACTGCACAAATCTTTTTTGGTGTTTATTTTGTTTTTACCTTTCTTGAAATAATAAAGCATACATAATACATCAAAAATGTTGCATTGTTTTCATCCATTTTCAAAATTAAAATGGCTGCACAAAAATTCACCAATTTTGATAAGTTATTTTGAGTGCACAGTAATATGACAGCTGTCACAATATAATCTAACAATTGTTTCAAATGAAGCTCAAGACAACTGAACACTACTAAGAGCCATCATACAAAAAAAAAAAACAAAAAACGTAATGGACTTTTTGGCCAACCCAGTATTTTTCCTTCTTGAAGTGGGCTTCCCCTTAATTCGGCATCTTCCAGTCTTCCACCAACATGTAGTCCTTTCATGAACTTGTGCATACTCTCCCAGTACCCAAGACTTGCGTCCCTGTGCAGTCTATCCTATACATATCTGTGAGAATAATAATAAGCATTTACTAAGCACTGACCATCTACCAAATACTGTCCCAAGCACTTGAATGAGATTAACTTATTCAATCTTCACAAGAACCCCATGAAGTAGATACTATTATTCTTACACACATTTTACAGTGGAAGAAGGTGAGGTTTACATTATTTGCCCAAAGTCACGTGGCGGGTAATCAGCTGGCCCAGAACCTGAAAGCCATCCAACTCTCATAACTATACTCTTAACTGTTAGCGTACACAATAGCACATATTATAATACACTACTACACAGCCTTTTCAACCCCCATGAAATGTATGCCCCTTATGACACCATCTTTAAAAGCCTGCAATGCTCCCTACCACCAACCATGTCAGATGTAAGAGTGTCCACTTAGCTTTTAAGGACTGTAACACATTACCTCATTCTGATCATCTTCATCCAACTATCCTCTGTATACTCTCTCCCTTGAACCAAAACATACATATATATTCATTCTATTTCAGCCCAATTCACCTCTCCGATGATTTGCTCTTCTTTTTTCCCCACTCAGTGTCTTTCCACGTGTAAATCTTTAAATTAATTCACAATTGTCTTCTTCGGTACCTGACTTTCCTACACAATTTGGACTTCTGAGTCAGCAAAACTTAGATTCAAGTACCATTTCTGTTGTTTTGTTGTGTAAGTTTGAACAAGTTACTTAACTTTTCTGTTCCCCAGTTATCTCTTTGATAAAGAGGTGGTAATAATGGTACAGCAGGTTCTTGGATAATGTCATTTTGTTCATCATTTAGTTGTAACATTGATGAGATGCCTTGGAAACTTAACTTGTATTTATATCAATTAGCCTATAGTAAAACTGGTTTTGTAATATGTCGTTTTGTTTAAAGTCATAGAACCTATCAACAATGTTAAGTGAGGACTCACTGTATCTTATAGTGCTATTGTAAGATTAAGTAATTTGTGTATTTAAAAGACTTTTCCACTTTTTTAAGGGTGCTCTGCAAAGGTAACTGATGCTAAGTTCCAACGAACCAGCAGCTGCTATTGCTGCAGGTCTGTCTTCAGCTTCACGATGTTTCTATTGGCTAAAAACACGCTGTCATTTGAAGCATTCAGAAAATAATGGTAAGGCAGATCAACCAGAAATGAATACCTGATTTCCATGACAAATGTGGTAATGCGGTATAAGGTAGTGAAGCCACTTTCTGTGTGGCTGCATGGGTATGTACAGCAACACACATTAGAATTGAATGGAACCTGCCCCTGTTAGCAGAGTCACCCCAAAGGAATGGAGGGATCAGTCATCATCCCACCTGGTGTAATAATTAATTGTCTCAAAACTAACTCATAATTGATGCCAAGTGAAAGTACTATGTACCCATTAAAATACGGCATGACTGAAGAAATTAAATACATCTGAAACCTTTGCCAAAGAAGACTTGTACAGTGCCTAAAACATTCTAAACAATCAACAACTGCTATGTATTAGTAACAGCACCTCCATTTCAATCTGTTTTGGGCCTTCCTTGGCATTCTTCAGCCCGCATGGATCTAGCTACATATATTCTCTATTACATTCAATGGCATAACATGGAAAAAGCCAGTGCCTAAATAATAATTTAAAAAATGGACAAATACAATACCACTTCACACCTTCATTGCTACTTCTCCCAGCATCTGTCACCATGAATATTGAAGTAGCATCAACACAGGTCTCTCTGCTCCTACCTTGACCCTTCTTTAACAGTCTCTCTCCACCCTCCACTCTCTAGGTCTATGGCTAAGAGTCAGTCATGTCAAGTTCTGTCACTATCCAACCATGTCCCCTACTCATTGAGAGTAAAATCCAAGGTTTTTCCCAAGTCCTGACATGATCTGGCCCCCTGTTAACTCTGACCTTATGTGCTATTACTCTTTTTTCATTAGTTCTGTTCAGTCTCGTCAGCCTTCTGCTCCTTGAATATACAAGTGTGCTTGCAGCTTAGGGCATTTGCACTGCACATTTCCTCTGCTTGAAACTCTCCCCCCCGCAAGTTAGCTTTACAGTGTAACTCATTTGCTCATTTTTTTAGGTCGTCATTCAAATTTCATGCTATTTTGTTCAAACAACCTAGAAACAGTGTCTGGCACACAGTAAATACTCGATAAGTAAGTGTGAAGGGAATGAGTGGAAAAAAATGAGCATGTTGACTCAGGAAAGTATGGTCTAGTATAAAATTATACAAAGGTTTTTTTAATTTTAAGATAGAGCATTGTTTTTATTTTGCATGCTACTTAAAATTTTTAAATTAATCAAACTTATTGGGCTATTTCTCCATAAATCCGGGCTTCAGTTCAGTCAATATTTATTCCACAAACATTTACTAAGCGCTTGCCATATACTAAATATTGGACTAAATTTTAGGGTGAATAACTTAAACATTGTATTTTGCATTTAGGGAGATTATAGATTATTTTATTTGTGGCAGTTTTATTGTCCCAGATAGACTGAAATCATGCTGTGTTTATTTGTTTGTATAAGTTAGCACAGTGCTTTTCCAGTTGTAGAAACTCTATAAATGCTATTGTCAGTCTAGTTGCAATATTTTCTTCGAAACTATTTGCCACCCAAATAACCTTTCTCTGAAGCACACCTTTCTACCCTACCTGCAGCAAACCTAATATGCAAAGATCTATCAAACAACTCAGTCTTAAATGTAAAGAACATTTGCCATGTAAGCTCCATAAACAGTGAGTTTCTCCCAGTGCGATGAAATATTAGATATTAGATGCGGAAGGTCCACCAGTGTCACTCATTCTCTTTCTCTGGTAGCCTAGTAAATGATGCGCAAATGGACCTTAATTCCACTGTCTTCCTTTTTAACTTCTATGTTAATAAATGTTTGTATTTCTTTAATGTGGACTTCTCAGGTTTTAAATTCTGTCATCAATAGAAAATCCATTACATGTGTTTCTATCAATCAATAAGCATTGACTAAAAAATGTATCATATACGGAGAACAGACTGATGGTTGCTAGAGGGGATGGGGGACTGGGGTGAAAAAGGTGAAGGGATTAAGAAGTACAAATTGGTAGTTACAGAATAGTCACAGGGATCTAAAGTACAGCACAGGGAACAGAGACAATAATATTGTAATAACTATGTATGGTATCAGATATGTACTAAAAATATCTAGGTGGACACTTTGTAAAGTATATTAGTGTCTAAGCACTATACTGCACACCTGGAACTAATACAAAATAATACTGAAGGTCAACTGTAAGTGAAAAAGTACAGTTTAAAATATAGTACAAAATAAATAAAAATATATCATAAAAACCATGCAGGCCCTCTGGCTATGAATTAAATTCAAATAAATATTCATAGACTGGCTCCCTCAACCCTTTATCATTTTCTCAAGCCACTCTTACAGCTTGTCTCTTATGTTTTTCACCTATTTTGCCTTCTTCTCCCAAAAGGGGATTTCTAAATCTTTAGGAGAATCTTCCCATGCCTCTTTTGTTATAAATTCTGTGTGTTTCTTTCCCTGATTACTCCAATAATTCATTTCCCCTGTCTCTCTTAGCTCCTCTCTTTAGCCAATCTGAGTCTGAATTAAAGGTTCAATACTCTGAGAGAAGGCATGTGAGTTTACCTTGATGAACTTAGTTGACCTGAGTCAGAGGAGGAGTATACATGAGATTTCTAGTTCAAAGAGCAAGAAAAATGACTCACTTGTGGCAACAACAATAAAGGATCTACACACTCTCCACCCACTTAGGTATAATCAGTTTTTATGTATGTAGGAAACGTGACTGTCTTGATGACAAGGAACATTGAATGACTGCACCTAAACTCACATTGGATTACATCAGATTGCTTCTGTGCACGTGTGCATTTAAAAAAAAAAACCTGACTATCAATGTAGCTCTAATAGTCTAATCATCTCCAAATAGGTTATTTCTCTTAACATCATTTAGCCAACACTGCAATATTGAAATGATAATCACATGATAATCATTGACTTAATTTAAAATTAAGTGACTTAGCCATGGGTAAATCAATGGCATATAAAAGCCTGAATTTTATTCCTCTGTGAACCTGTCTGTGTACACCAGTCAGAAGTGATTTCTAATCCTCCCCAGTCCTACTGCTCATTATCTGTACTACTCATTTGGTATTTATCATTAATATTTTTATGATTAGAAATTTCTTTTTCTATTTTAGCAGTACGGCAACTTACAAAAATAAAGATTTAATAAATGCTTGTCGAAAATATTAAGTGCCAAGAGTCTGGTATTAGAGACAACTTTACAGAAGTCAGACTAGTAGGGTAGCTGCCTGTTATTATTAGGGTGCTTTGAAAGTTTTATACCCTCTATCACCCTTAAAAGTTCACTGCAGAATCATCCTTCTGAGTAAGTCACTGTCCTCTATTAAAATAAATCTAACATAACAGCACAAGAAGATTTTTTGAATGAATTACAGAATTAATGGGAGAGAGGATGCAGGAGTAAAATCAAGAAAAAGTTGAGAATAAAATAGGGCTTAGGAGGGTTTGAATTCCAACTTCGTCCCTTAGCTGAGTGGCTTTGAACAGTTTACTCAGCCTCTCAAAATTTCATTACTGCTTCATTAAAATAGACACAATGTAGAATCCACCTAGGAATTTTGTGAAAAGCAAATCAGGTAAGAATTGAAAACTGTTTGGTATTGAGTAAATAGTATTTTTACCCAAAAATCCTAATAAAGATGATCAATGGAATATTACAGCATGAATAAGAATGAAGAACTTAACAAAAGTGTACTGACTAGTGTTAAAGGGGGGAAAAGGGCCCCACATGGCATCACTTGGGCTGAAAGCCCATGATTCCAAACCTAGACTCAATACCTGATGTAACTGCAGTTTCAGCCTCTCCCAGAAACCATCTTAATCAGCCACAATCTTAATTTGGCCAAACAGCAGCAATCGGACACGTAGGCCCTCTCCATCTACCATAGAAAGAAGAGGCAATCTACAAGGGGGGACACAAAAAACCCCGGAATTTATTTATAAAGGATTATGTGTTTATTCTTATATGTTTAAACTTCAGTCGCCTTCAAAGTATTCTCCATTTGATGCAATAAACCTTATCTAGATTTTTTTCCCCACTGCTCTAAACAGTTTTTGTTCTTGTCAATTTTGAAGCCTTTTAGCATTTCTGACATTTTTTGTTTCACTTCTTCCACATCAGCAATATGTTTCCCTTTGAGGACTTTTTTTCATTTGGGGAAACACAAAAAAGTTGCTTTGCTTGGGGTGAGATCAGGTGAGTAGGGAGGGTGGGGCACAGAAATCATGCCATTTTTGGTCAAAAACTGCTGAACACAGCTCAGTGTGCGCAGGTGCACTCACTCATAAATCACCCATCATGAAATGGGCAAACACATTCAAAGAGTCTTCAAAAAAAAATTTACTGAAGCCAAACACAGCCTCTCACAATACTATCAGTTGGTACACTGATACAGATGGGTTCCTAGAACACTCACCTAGTGGGGGAAGCCTTTTCTACAAGAGGCCCACCTTCCGGAAGATCATTCCAGGTTTTTTTGGGTCCCCCTTTGTATATAATACAGACTTTTCCCTTCTATTCCCCCCAATACAAGATGTCCTGGCTCCAAAATAATCCTTTCTTCCCACAGCCCTCCCCCAGTAGCTCGCTTGCCCAACCCTTCTTCCTATAAAACCCTTTCAATTTGAACAACTCTTCAGAAGGGCCTTCCAGTTGCTGGATGGAATGCTGCCTAATTCATGAATCAATAGAGCCAATTAAATCTTCAGGTTTACTCAGCTGAATTTTGTTTTTTAATACTAGAAAGGGTTAATGATGGGCATTGAAAAGATACAATGATATGGAAATAATAAAAATTAATTGTTTTAAATAAAGCTAAAAAGAACATAAAAATTACCTTGAATAAATTCAAATTTAAAGGCAATGAGTAACCAAATAGCTATTTATTGCAAATAGCACAATGAGTTAATATTCTTAATACCTAAAGAGACTATTTAAATGGACAAAAAAATTTCAAAGACTAAAATAAAACACACGAAAAAGGCAATAGTACACTGGCAAACAGAAGAATATAGTGAAATGTTCACAATAATAACAAAGAAATATAAATTGAAAGAGCAGAGACACTTTGAAAAACGAGACTATCAAGTATTCACAAAAGTGTAGCAAAGCTCTGGCAGGGTCGTTCCTTTGGTTTTAGCATTGTCCTGCACACAGAAAAGTTGAGGGTTCAATCCCCAGTCAGGGCGCCGATAGGAGGCAACCAGTGGATGTTTCTCTCTCACATCGATGTTTCTCTTGCTTCTCTTTTCTCTTCCTTTAAAATCAATAAACACTGCTAGTACCTCACACTTGAATCCTGCTGCAGTCAACTAAACTCTGTATACTTGAGCGGGGGCTTAGGACGAGTCCCTTATATTCAGAAGACATTCAGACATTTTTGAATGAGTAAATTAATTAATAAACAAAATTGAACTTCTGGCCAAGATGGAGGCATAGGTAGACACACTGTGCCTGCTCACGCAACCAAAAGGACAACATTTAAAAACAAAAACAACCAGATCTGACAAAAAAATTGAACTACATGGAAGTCTAACCACCAAGGGGTTAAAGAAGACACATTCATCCAGACCTGCAGGAGGGGTGGAGACAGGCTTGTGGCAAGGTGGTGGCTCATGGCTCCACATTCTTGGGCAGATAAACTGGGAAGAACAACTGGGGAGTGAGACAGACTATGCAACCCAGGGGTCCAATGGGGAAATAAAGCCTCAAAGCCTCTGACTGAAAGCACCTGTGGGGGTTGAGGCAGCAGGAGAAACTCCCAGCCTCACAGGAGAGTTTGTGGTCCCTAGAATGTAGACAAGCCCACTCACCTGGGAATCAGCACCAGAAAGGCCCAATTTCATTGTGGGAAGTGGGGAAAGTGACTGAAAACCAGCAGAGAGCAGAGCAAGCAGCATTGTTCCTTCTCAGACCCCATCCCCACATACAGTGTCACAACCCAGTGACTTGGGTTTCCCCACCCTGGGGAATACCTAAGGCTCCACCCCTTACTATGGGACAGGAGTGCCAAGATAAAAATAAATAAATAAATAAATAAATAAATAAAGAAAGAAAGAAAGAAAGAAAGAAAGAAAGAAAGAAAGAAGAAAGAAGAAAGAAAAGAAAAGAAAAGAAACCGCTCAAATGAAAGGACAGATCAAAGCTCCAGAAAAAATACAACTATGCAACCAAGAGATAGCCTACCTATCAGATACACAGTTCAAAACACTGGTTACCAAAGACGATCCAGGAACTCACTGGGTCCTTCAACAGCATAAAAAAGACCCAGGCAGCAGTGAAGTTCACATTACATAAAATAAAGGAAAATCTACAGGGAATCAACAGTGATGGGATGGAAACCAGGACTCAGATCAATGGTTTGGAGCAGAAGCAAGAAAGAAACATTCAACCAAAACAGAATGAAGAAACAAGAATTCAAAAAAAAATGAGGAGAGGCTTAGGGACATCCAGGACATTTTTAGATATTCCAACATCTGAATCATAGGGGTGCCAGAAGAAGAGGAAGACCAAGACATTGAAAACTTATTTGAACAAATAATGAAGGAGAACTTCACCAATCTGGTGAAGGAAATAGACTTCCAGGAAGTCCAGGAAGCTCAGAGAGTCCCAAAGAAGTTGGATTCAAGGAGGAACACATCGAGGCACATCATAACTACATGAGCCAAGATTAAAGATAAGGAGAGAATCTTAAAAGCAGCAAGAGAGAAGGAGATAATTATCTACAAAGGAGTTTCCATTAGACTATCAGCTGATTTCTCAGAAGAAACCTAACAGGCAAGAATGGGCTGGAAAGAAGTATTTGAAGTCATGAAAGATAAGGACCTACATCCAAGATTACTGTATCCAGCAAAGCTTTCATTTAGAATAGAAGGGCAGGTAAAGTGCTATCCAGATAAGGTCAAGTTAAAGGAGTTCATCATCATGAAGCCCTTATTATATGAAATGTTAAAGGGACTTATCTAAGAAAAAGAAGATCAAAAATATGAACAGTAAAATGACAACAAACTCACAGCTATTAATAACTGAAACTAAAAAACAAAAACAAAAACAAAACTAAGCAAACAACTATAGCAGGAACGGAATCACAGAAATGGAGATCACGTGGAGGGTTATCAGTGGGGGAGTGGAAGTGGGAGGGGAAGAGAGGGAGAAAAGGTACAGAGAGTAAGCAGCATAAATGGTAGGTAGAAAATAGACAGGGAGAGGTTAAGGATGGTATAGGAAATGTGGAAGCTAAAGAACTTACATGTGCAACCCGTGGACATGAACTAAAGAGGAGGAAGGAATGCAGATAGGAGGGGGTATGCAGGGCAGAGGGGAATAAAGGGGGAAAAATAGGACAACTGTGATAGCATAATCAATAAAATATGTTAAAAAATAAAATCAAAAAACATATCCTATGGTTATTTTTAAATGTGAAGTAAAATAGTCAGGAAGTGAAAATTATTAAAATGAATAAGGAAACCTTATGGCAACATATACCTTAAATATGTTTGTCTCAATTCAATTTTAAGAAATCTCTCCTTAAATCATCCAAAGTATTGGAAAAAATCAGAAAGATGTTCATTGTTGATTTATTTGATAACTGTAAAAAATGAGACATGATCTAAACACTTAATCAACTATGAATGGCTGAGAAAATTATGATACATTCACTTAAGGAAAATACAATGTAAAACGTGCTTACAAAGACTTTCTAATAACATCAAAGAATACCTACAGGGAAGCTATCTGCGTGGCAGTGGCGAATGTAGCCCAGCCCCTGATTCAGAAAACGTGGGGGGAGTGAGTCAGCACACAGTAACCAAGCCCACGGATTGGTTTTCCTGTGGGGAATCAGGCCTGCATTGTACCTAGGCTGCTATGAGGTTTGCTTTTTGTTAAAACTCCCTCACCCTGAATTGAGGCAGCAAGTGTTTACTGCATATCTTTAAAGTAAATTCCTAAAGTCTGTGCTAAACGTCCCAAGTATGGAGTATAACCAGTTCAACCACCTTTTCTTTGAAGTAAGAAACATCCTTAGGATCTGAAACATCCTTCTCTTTGACGTAATTAGCAACATTCTTTCCTTTGTCATCTGTACAAAGTAACCACCTAAAGCGAACCTGTGCATAGTAAATGAAGACCATCCTTGATGTAATGTACCCAGAAAAGCAGTAAAAGCCTGTCCACGCAGGGGTCGGGACCCTCTCTCACTCAGAGAGTGGCCATGCTGTCCCTTTTTCTCCACAGGACTTCTGTAGTCTGTGTGAATTTGTTTGTGACAGCCACAACATGCGGACCTCACTGGCTAGAGTCCACATCAAATGTCTATGTTAATATTCAAGGAAGAGGGAAGGGGAAATTGCAGCAGCATAATATTAACTATTAAAGCAAACTAATTGCTGTAATACTAGACAGAAATATATCAAAATGTAAAGAATGTTTTTTATACTTATGCTTACAGTTTTATTACAGAGGATACATATAAGATGAGATATGGGATGGATGCAGGGCATCTATCCCCTCTCCAAGAAATTGGGGCATATCACTCTTCCAGCATACTGACATGCTCACCAACCATGAAGCTTCTGAGCTTTGGTGTCCAAGGATTTTATTGAGGTTTTATTATATAAGCATGATTGATTGGTCATGGGCCATGTGAATGAACTCAATCTCCAGCCCTAAAACTTCTCCCCAGGGTTAGGACTGGCTCAAAGTTTCAACCCTATACTCATGTAGTTGGACTTTCTGGTCCTCAGCCCCATCTTAGAGGCCCACCATGAGTTACCTCATTAGCATAAAAAAGACATCACTCACAAAATTCCAAGGCCTTTACAGGGGTGCCTAACCATCATGCTTGGACTCCTGGACAAAGATGGAACAAATTCTTTATTACAAACCAGTTTGATTTGAAAGATTGACTACAAGTTCAGTAGATAGACAAGAATGGTTTTTTAGTGATAAAAGTTAGATAATTTTTTCCTTTAAACTTCTTTATTTTACAGTATCCTATGTTAAAAGTGTATTATTTTTATAATGGAAAAAAATAATTTTTTAAAAGATTTTATTTATTTATCTTTGGAGGGGAAGGGTAGAAGAGAGGGAGAGGGAGAGAAATATCAATGTGTGGTTGCCTCTCGTGCGTCCCCTGCTGGGAACTGACTGGAAATCAACTGTGATCCTTTGGTTCACAGGCCTGCACTAATCCACTGAGCTACACCAGCCAGGGCTGTTAAATTTTTTATAAGGCATGGAAATGGGGATAAGGAAGAGGGTCCAGGATCCTAGTTACAGTTATTCATCTCTTAGTGGGATTTGCTGTTTATTTTAGAACAAATTTAATGAAGACCAAAATTAACTGACTAAAATAAGTAACATTAAGAACTCCTGATATTCTATATTTCTTAGAAAATTCTCATATTGCTGAAAATTTCTGTAGCATGCTTCTAAGAAAGACAGAGGTAAAAATAGAGATCATCCTTAAGCAATAAAAAATATATGGTAAACTGAAATAACTATTCTATCTTTGGTTTTGCCATCAATTGTCTGTGTAACGTGGGTGCATTTTTGTCTAATTGCTGCTTCCATATCAAGCTCAAAGAATCATCCAGAAGATCAAAGGCCTGGAGATCCTTTTCCTTTAAATCATTTTATTTCTCCACCTGAGGAAGATAATGAGGAGGGAAGACCATTTAAGGACTTAGTTGTCATTCCCCCGAAGATCAGATTTCTGTGAGGCTAGGCATCTTGCTTCTCTTTTTTTTAGGCTACGCTTCTAGTGACCATCACAAAGCGGGGCCTAGATAATAGGCACACAATTTCTGTCTGTTAAATGGACATAGAGAAATTCTGATTAACAGCATTATTTGAGATTTTAAAGCATATCCACACAAATAAAGATGGCTTTAGCCTGAGCAATTATTTCTTCCTTGATTCTTCTTTACTTAATATTTTTATTGAGCACTAACTATGTGGCAGGCACTCCACTAGATGCTGACAACACGAGGATGAATGGGCACACGGTTCCTCAAGTTGCGTGTGTGTCTTCAGGAAGAAAATTACTGTAATTTTAGTATACAAGGAGGGTGTTTTGTTTTTGACAAGCAAAATGAACTTTTACATTTAAAATGAGCACTATCTATGAATCAATTTCAAGGCCTGCCAAGAAACAAGTAGCTTGAATTTTTTTTGTATTTGTTTTTAGAATACACAAAAATATGTTTTGAATGTTCTTGATAGTATCACATTTTGCCTTTTACTGATACGTTTAAGTTTTAGAAACAGAGACAACCTAGCATTGCAGTGAAGAGCATAGGCTTTAGCACTGAACAGATTCAATTTAAGTTCTGGTCATTTGATATTGAAGATTTTTTTTATTGTCAGCACAACTAAAATTCTTCATTTGTAAAATGAGACAGTAAATGACGGATAGTTAGCTTACTACCTGCATGTGTAAGTCCGGAACCTTTACTCCTGTCGTTCTTTTTACTACTGTTATTATTAACAGGCTACTGAGTGACTTACTTGAGAGGTTTTAGTTCAAAATGAAATATGGTTAAAAAGTGATGAGTCCAGTTTTCTTGTGTGCTTAGTAAATTTGTTCTGAAGATTATTCCTCAAGGGAAATTCCTTTGAAGTTCAATACTTACTTGGTTGGATCAATCCTAGTGTGTATCTATTTATCACTCTCTTTATAGCCAAAACTCTCACCCTCAGACATCAACTCTGAGGAATTTCTAACATAATAATATTACCCCAAATGGTTTTGAAATTGCAGAGTTCATAAAAAATGTCACTCCCTTTTTAGTTCTTTAATTGCTCTATGATTCATTGACATTGAACTTTCCTGACGTTAAATGAACTCCCTCCTGGTAGCAAGGTCAAATAAGTTCAATGAGCCAATGTTCACACACTTTTTTCTTTACACAGGTTTGTATTAAATCATAAGACAAATCTACTTGAAATATACTTCCATATGAAAGGAGCACTGTGCTGACAGACTAATGCAGAGGTCCCCAACCACCTGGCTGTGAGCGAAGCTCACCTAAGCTCTGCTCTCCTTCCACGAAACCAGTCCCTGGTGCAAAAAAAGATTGGGGAACGCTGGACTAATGCGTAGTTGGTTGGATTTGCTTTCAAAATTGTTACTTAAGGGAATATTTCATTTTAAATTTGTATTAGAAATTCACTCTTCATCCACTCAACAATATTATTTGAGTGCTTACTGTATGTTATGTGCTATTCCAAATGCTTGGCATACGCCCATGAACACACCAAACGAAACTCCCTGCCCAGGTAGAACTCATAGTTGGTGGTAGGGGTAGGCAGATTGACAAAAGCACAAACAATAAGCGACTTAGTACGTCAAGAGGTGGAAAGTGCTATGGGGAATACTGCAAAGGAAAGAGACTGGGTGTGCCAGTCAGAGAAAGATTACAATTTTAATTTGTGCCAGGACAAAATAGAGGAGAGGAAAGTTTTGAATGGTGCAATTAAGATCTTAGAAATCCTTGTATATTAATGCTTATAAAATTATTTCTGTGAAATAGCTTTTCTGTTGGGTAATTCTCATGCTCCAGTGTTTCTTTCTAGATTCATGGATGTTTAGGCTGGTAAGAGTATTTAGAGGACATTTTATATTGTTCCTTCATTATACCAAGTCTCTAAAATGCTAAGGAACTTGACCAAGGCCACACAATCAGTTAGAAAGAGGGTCAAGTTAATGCTATAGGTTTTTTTTTTTTTTTTACAGTGAGTTCACTCTTCTATCATATCCAGAGGGTATTCTAATGGTGAGGATTTCAGATTGGCTAGTGTGGGATATTCGTTAGGGGGACAGGTGCAATCACACTCTCAAGCTGTTTCAGTTCACCTTTGTGTAAAGTTTCTCTCATTTTACTTTACTTTTGCTCTTGATCAATCAGACTAGGCTGTTTCAATTGCCATTCTTCAGGACCCAGAAGAAGGGCAATAGGTTCTACAGTGCATTGTATTTACCCTAGTAACATCTGCAGTCCAATTATCTAGGATTCTAAAGTTGGCCAACTGAGGCCCGAAGTTTTATTGTGCAATACTTTTAAAAAGGGTGAAATAAGTATTGCATATTACAAATTGCATTTTTTAGTTAATAAAATTATCTATTAAAATACCTTAAATGATATTAACACATAGAAAATGAGGGAATGATGCTAACACAGTAATGTAAAACAATGTTGGAAAACTTTTATTGTGTGACCTTTTCATGAGACACTGATGATTTCCCTTTCTTATCTGTAGTTGGTTTCCCTTGCTTTCATCCTCCCCAGTGAGGTATTCTGTAACTCTGACAACTATTTGCCTATATTGTCTCTTTTGCTTGACATAGCATGCCATGAACTTGTGATTGTGTTCCTTCTAATTGGCAAGTCATACTGCAGTGTTCTTTTTCAGGAACTGGCATTTAGTTTTCAGTTAATATAATTCTATCATTTCTAGCTTTGTTCCTCTTACTTTACTGATACCTAAGCATTACAATCATATAGTGCTCATCCAAGCCAGGTGTATTATCTATACTATCATTTCATTATATGGCAAAGGTGAGCCTTCTTAGTATTCTATAGTAAAGTTTTTCCATTCTCTATCTTCTTTGTTACCATTACAGACAGTAAATTCTAAAGATCATGCTGTGGAAATTGCCATCTGGGTAGCTCAACACATTTCACATTGAGCTCTGAACTTTTGATCTTGTTTCCAAATTGGCTTCTCTTTCAGCATGCGCATCTAAGTACACAGAACCAGCATTTCCTTTGTGTCAGAAATCTGGGGGTTGCAAGGAGTCATCCTGGAACCCCTTCTGCCTTACTCTCTATGTCCAATCAGAATCTATCTTCTTCTCAAAGTAACAATAACTTTGTCTAAGTCACTATATCCTTTCTCATTTGGCCTACTATCACAGCTTCCTAACTAGTTTTTCCACATCCATTCTATCCCCCTTCTAATTCACTCCACACACAGCAACCAGAGTAAGTTGTAAAAATGTACCTATAATCATGTCTCACCCTCACATAAGATTTGCAATGGCTTAACCTTGCTTTCAGGTTCAATTCCAAAGGCCCTCCATGATCCTCCTTTTGCTCACCTCTCTAGCCTTAGGCTACTTCTCTCCCTGCTCCTTCTTGATACAGCTTCACTGACCTCTGTCAGCAACTAGGAACTTTGCCCTGCACTGTGTCCCTGCTGCCTGCCCTCCTGATGCAGCCTGTCTCTACCCTCTCTCACCCCTCACAATTTCCCAGCATGCAATTTCATACACACACACACAGATCACACACATCACACTTGGCTAACACGGATTCATTCTTTGGACTTAGTTTAAAAGTCACTTCCTCAGGGGAATGTTCCCTATACACCCTGATTTGCTCACCTCACATCACAATTACAATTTTTGCTCATTACAAAATCTGTCTTTCCCAATGAGATATGAACTCTATAAAGGCAGCCCATCTCTGCTTTGTTCTGTTTCCAGCAAAAGAAGCACAGTAGTCACTTAGTTAATCTTTACTGAAAGGAAGGGTTAAATTAATACCATTGCTCATCCCCTTGGCTTTTTCCTCATTATATCCTATTGGGCACGCCTCTTTTTTTTTTTTAAAGGTTTTATTTATTTATTTTTAGAGAGAAGGGAGGGGAGAGAGGGAGAAAAACATCAGTGTCCGTTTGCCTCTCATGTGTCCCCCACTGGGGACCTGGCCTGCAACCCAGGCAAGTGCCCTGACTGGGAATCAAACTGATGACCCTTGGGTTTGCAGGCCCACACTCAAACCACTGAGCTACACCAGCCAGGGCTGGGCACTCCTCTTTTTTAATCCTATTTCACATTTGTAGAATAATATTACGATGTCTTATCTGGCAAACAACTTTACTATCTTCATTTGACATTCTCAGAAAGATTCATGTCTTTTGAGATTAGGAAGAAAATAATGCTTTCATATATTTTTTAATGCTTAGAGCATGTCTGAAATTCTTTGATCTATGCAGATTTTGATTTTTGTTTTTGTGTACATATAACAAATTAAAGAATTAGGACATGGGATTTCACAAAGGAACCATTTTTGATTTATGACTTTCTGTATGTGAAAATTTTACAAAGCTGTAAATTAACCACATTTTGTTTTGATTAGCAAATCATCTTTACTAAAGAGAAAGATATTACCTAATCTGGAAATTTTTTGGAGACTCTTGTATGATCAAAATTTGTGACCAGTATTAGAAGAAGTTTTCTGCTTCTGCTCCACAGGAAATATATTATTTAAAAAGAGTTTTCAAGCATGCTGCAGATGGTTGGCTCAGATCTAAGAATTCTACGACAACAATGTTTTACAAATATTTACTGAGTACTTTCATTGAGCACTCAAGATATAAAGAGACATGATTTAGTCCTTGCCCTTAATGGAGCTTCTAATGCATTTGAGGAAAGAAAAGAAATATAATGACCAATATTTACTGAGCTCTAAAGCAGATGTTTTCTCACTTAATCCTGACACAAGTAGGACTGCCATTATATTCATTTTAAAGAAGAGGAAACTAAGATTCAGTGACATCAAAAGGTCATATAATACCACAGTTAGTGAATGGCAGAACAGAAAACTTAATCCAGGATTCCATACAGAAATGTTAGCTCTAGAACTCATATCATTAACCCCAGGTTCAGAACATTATATATTCAAAAAGTGGAACTGAGATTTTTCAGACAGATAGCATACTACTTAAAGGCGTGTTTTTTTTTTGAGAGCCTATATTTCCACATTTATTTTTTCTCTCAAATAAATCATGTTAAGTTAATGGAAAATGCAGCTCTATTAGAGTTTTAGAAAGTAAGTATTTCAGGTGCATTGTTTTGCTGTTGGAAGAGAACTTAAAATGGTCTTCATCAATGTGTCAAGGAAAGGAATTCAACTTCATGAAGACTTCAAGCCAAGCCAACCAGTAATTGTTATACATTTTAAATAGTTTCTTAAAAGTTAAATTAGGCCTGTTTAAAACAATGATCTGAAGTATGTTTGAATGATGTGATGAGAGGTTTTCAGAACTGGCTTCTGGATTACATGGCATTCAAGGTAGCTTTGGGACATGGGGACATTGGCAATTAAATCCGTAAAAAGTACTGTTATGATCTCTATGGATAGAGTGTGTAGGGCAGAAGTATTTAGTAATTGCTATCATCCTGGGAGCGATGGCATGGAAGTTTAGTCTAGATGTCTGGCTTGGACAGTTCCATGCATTCCTCGATGTTTCCTTGAATTTAAACTAAGAGACTGTTTTGTATGCTGATTCTAGGATCTAGGATCATGGAGGAACACCATTATCCTTCTTTAGTGGCTTCATGATGAAGTTCTACAGTTTGGAAAGAACAGATAAGAAACAAAATCCTGGAGAATTAAACCTTAGTAGACTAGGTGTCAGTTTTCCCAGAGTGTGCTTCCTGGGGTCCTTTGTCCATAATGCGAGGTTCACGGCAAAGTTCATAAGAAATGTATAAAGGAGTTCTTAACCAATGTGATCGTGAGAAAATTCTACTCTAAGAATCTCAATCTTACAATTAAATTTCATTAAAATTTATCTTATCTGTTCTGATAAGGCAATCCAAGCCAGGTGATAAATTACACTCGATATTTTAAAAATGAGAATAAAAACTTATTCTTTTTAAATGTTTTTTCTTACATCTAGAAGGTTACCAAATTTATATGATTATTTCCTTTGTAAAGGAAACAAGGGAAGTGTCTGGGGAAATGGGGATAATTGGATGAATGCAAAAAGACATAGAATGGGAAGGCATGAATGAAGATATATATTAAGAATATATATTAAGTTCTTTTTTTCTTAGCATTCTGACATTACTTAAACCCATAATTTTCACTAATGAGTTGATAGAAGACAATGCTTTTACAACTACAATATTCAGTGAAAATTATCACTGTCCTAAACATGGGGTTTAGTAAGAAGGAAAACTTTAGCCAAGAGTAGACCATTTCTCAAGGAAAAAAAATAGTAACTGATTTTTTTAAAGAGAAGAGTTAATGATAAGCCACCATATGCTTAATAAAATGATAACAATGTCTTTTACAGCTGAGTTTCTGCAATCAGATTGTCAATGAATATCTTGTCTCCCAGATACCTTACAGTTTATGGATGTGCTAAAGCAATCTGTATTACACATTGACCTAAAAAATAATACTCAGTCACTATACTACACATCTTTGAAATGTGTTTATTTGTAGAACATAATTTAGTTATAAAAGGTGCACACATGCCCCTTAGTTTTATGCACAAAACTTACATACTAAAATCTAATGATAGATGTTCAAACCTAATGACAAAATATTAAGGAAGTATTAATATTTCCTGGTATAATTAAAGCAATGTGGTCATGGCACAAAACTGGATGATCAGATCAAGAGAACAGAACGGGTAAGTCAGAAATAAATTTAAATTCTGTTATGCAGTAGAAAATAACGTGTAGTAAAAGAAGCATCACAAGTAGTGGTGAAAAAAGGGATTTTTCAATAAATTGTATTTAAGCAATTGTCTCTTTACGTGACAATAGATCTATTTAGTTTTTTTTTTTTCTTTATACCACCTACCAAGGTAATTCTGGACACATGCTTTAAAATAAGCAGAAAAAAAAACACAGACAAATTAGAAGAGAATATTAGCTATGTATTAAGCTGCCTAAGAGAGGATTTTCTAAATTTAGAATAGTAAAAAAATCACTAAAGAAAAGTTTGACTGATTTGACAACTTGAAAACATAAAACTTCTGGTGGTAAAAATAATTAAAAGGCAAACCAGACCAGGAAAAATGTTTAAAGCAGACAAAAAAAGACAAAAAGTTAGTATCTTCACTAACCAATGAGTATGCGAATGCAAAGAATTTATATTTTACTCTACTAGGTCTCAATTTCCACTTCTGTAAAATGGAGATCAAGCAGTCTTTTATAGGGTATTTATGAATATTAAATGAAATAATATGTGAAAATAGCCTGGCATATAGTGAGCAACTAATGAGTTTGCTTTTATTATACAAATATAAAAGTATGAACAAAAATAATGTCTTTAAAATGCTAAGAGAGCAACATCTAGATATATGGGCCCTGGTCAGGTAAGACTGGTGGCAAGAGAGAAGGTTGAAAAGGGAAACAGAAGCCAGAACTCAGAAAACCTTATTTGCAAAAGAGTTTGGATTTGCAGTATTTAGGGAGTTGAGAGACACTGAAAGGTTTTAGTCAGAAAAGTGTCACGGTCAGATCTGTTTTCGTAGCAGCTTTAGAAATGTCACTCTAGTGGCAATATTAAATTTGAATAAGAGGGGATTGAGATCAGAGGCAAGAAGCAGGTATTTTAGAGTAACTATTTTTGCCTTCTTCATTTCTAGCCTCTTGTTAACTCTCAGTGGAGTAAACACACAGTCCGACTTTACTCACTTGTTAATTTAACCAATATATACTAAATCCTTACTCTAAGCAGAGGCTTTTGGGTATTATGAAAGTAGAGAAGGTAGAGCTCCTTCCTTAGTGAATTTACAGTGCAGCAGGGGGGGAAAAACAAACAAACACATAATTAAAAAAAGGCAAAACCAAAAGTAATTATTATAAATACCTATATTGGCTGACTTTTAACACATTTTATTTTAGATTGCAACTCTCTTCTTACTCAATACACATTTTACCTTGAAGCATATCTTTATTTGATTTGATACTTTGTAATGCAAGGTCATGCATGAACTTGGAAATGCGATAAATTAGGAAATGTTCTAAGCCTTAGTGCATAAATATCAATCAGGTTTTATTCCTTTCATCATATTATAATTTTATTTTTTGTTTTTGGGGTGGAGAGCTAACTTCAAATAGTAAAAAATTACTGAAACATTTAGAAAAATTTGGTTCAAATGAGCATCAGGCAAGTAGAGGATATTAAATACTATTATGAATCCAAATGACACTGATAGTCCTTTGAATAAACATACTAATATATATGACTAAATTGACCCTGAAAACTGAGGGAGCTATCATTGCTATCATTGTCACTTTGATGTATTTTAAGCTTGCATAAACAAAACTCAGCTGTGGACACAAATTGGTACTAAACTGTGTTTTAATTCCCTTGACTTTATGAATCTGCCAGGCAGAATTTTCTTGAAAATTATTTTAAGAGAAACAAGTTTCATTTAATATATCAATAGGAAGAATTAAAGCAATATTTTTTACATTATTGACATCAGAACTTAAAATCCTATTTAGAAGTTTGTGTGGGTGAAAAAGGTAAAAGGGATTAAGAAATAATTGCCAGTTACAAGAATAGTCACAGGGATGTAAAGGATAGCACAGGCAATATAGTCAATAATATTATAACAATGTGTCAGATGGGTACTGGACTTACCAAAGGGATGGCTTTGTAAGGGATATAAATGTTTAGTCACTATGTTGTACACCTGAAACTAATATATGTCAACTGTAACTGAAAAATAAAAATTTTAAGTGTTTATGAGTAACCCATTTTAACTGATAGTTTAGCCTTTACCAAAATATTCCCAAGATGATTTTTTATGAGATGCCAAGATAACTTATAACATATTTCTTTGTAGAATTGGTATGCACACATTTTAGCTATAAAAATAATTTTTTCTCTCCCTTTGTCTCTCTCCCTTCCCCTCCTATAAAAATAAATTCTTTATGTTTAAAAGACTTGTGTATAACTCCACTAACTTCACTATTAATCTTTCTGTTTTTAAGCTGGTATCTTGCTATAAATATGCTTTAATATACAGTGTATTTTAATATCTGATAAAGCAAGACTTCTTTTGTTATTGTTACCAAATGGTCTTGGTCATTTTTGCATGTTTATACTTACAGATGAAATTTAGAATCATTTTGCCAAAATCTGAAAATGTAAACCTACTTCCTTTACCATGGAAAGCTTAGTCTTTCTGATAACCTATTAACATGAACTATAAGAAGAATAGTAATAATTACAACTATGCTTAATGAGTACTTACAAATGCCTCTTAATATCATGACTGCTACATAAATAAACTCAAAATGATATAACCATTTACCTATAAGACTAAGAGAATCAACTGAAAACCTATTAAAAACAATAAATAGGAAGGTAATTGTGCAAAACTGAATAGTTTTCTACATCAAAATTACAACTATTTAAAAATATGATGGAAGAAAAAGCCCTAATCATAATATCAATCTCGAACTTTAGGACAAAAACTATAAACTCCACCAAGTGAAACAAAAACAAGTGCAAGGAGAGAGCACAATTTTCAAGCCCAGCTCCACAAAAGCCCCACCACTCAGAACACCCTGAGCACCCTCACTACCCAGCCGCGTCTGATCCCCAGCGAAGCTTTAACAACTATAACTGAACAACAATAATTTCTTTAAAAAGGAAATTATCTAAGTATGAATAAACCTAGAGACTATTATGCTTGATGAAATAAGTCAGACAAAAAAATACCATATGATTTCACTTGTATGTGGAACCTAATGAACAAAATAAATGAACAAATGAAATAGAAGCAGACTCGTAGATACAGAGAACAGATTGGTGGTTGCCAGACAGGAGGGGGGATGGGGGACTGACTGGGTGAAAAGGTGAAGGGATTAAAAAGTACAAATTGGTAGTTACAAAATAAAACAGTAAAGGGAGGTAAAGTACAGCATAGGAAATATAATCTATAATATTGTAATAACTGCATGTGGAGCCAGGTGGGTGCTGCACACATCGGGCAGAACACTTTGTAAAATATATGCTTGTCTAACCACTATGCTGTACACCTGAACCTAATACAAAATGAGACTGAATGTAAACTATAATTGAAAAATAAAATTTAAATTAAAAAAAATGTGTCTAATCTAGGGAGGGAAATGGTAACAACAGCAACAAAATAATTCCTTATTTTAGAAAAGCTTTAATCACACACACACACACACACACACACACACACACACACGGACGATTGGAGGAAATAGCGTAGTTTTCAGACTATAAGACACACTTTAACCCCCCTCCCCAAATTTGGGAGGAATAATGGTTGTTAATGCTGCTATGGAGTTCTGTTTACATTTATATTGGTGAAATATGTTATTTATGTTATTAAATATTTTATCACATCTTTTGCTTCAAAATTTTTTTCCCTGTTTTCCTCCTCTAAAACCTAGGTGTATCTTGTGGTTTGAAAAATACGGGTAAAAGACATACCATGATCTTAGAACTTTGCAAATATCTCAAAGATGTTAATTCTTTTTACTTAATTTGTAAATTAAAGGCAATTCTAATCAAAATCTCTATAGACTTTTTTGGGGGGGAGGAATGTGTCAAAATGATCCTAATGTTGAGAAGAATAGACATTCTAAAATTATGTAAGAACATTCTGAAAGACAATAATTAGGAAACACTAGCACTACTTGATAATTGGAAGAATTATGAGAGATCCAAGTGGTGGAGGAGTAAGTGGAAGCTACACTGACATCCTCCCAGGACAAGTCTGAAATTACAACTAAATTGTGGAGAAATTATCCTGAATAACGAACTGAACACTAGCTGGAGAGAAGCCTTATAACCAAGGACAGACAGAAGAAACCACTTCACTACAAGACTGGTAGGGAGTGCAGAGGAGGCATGAGAGGGCTGGCTGGGCTCCCACAGGTGGCAGCTGAAGTTCTGGAGGGATATTTCAGTAGCCAGGAGGTTCCGCCTGAGAAGTGTGGGGTCTAAACCCCAAGCTGGTCTCCCTAGCCTATAGCACTAGAGCTGGAAAGGAACCCAGATAACATCCAGTTGTGAAAAGCAGCAGGATTTCTGTCAGCCAGGGAGAGACAGCTGGAGACTCAGAGAGCCTGTTAAAGGGCCAACACACAAAATTTCATTTGTAACCACTTACCCTTTGCTCTGGCAGAGGGAGGGCAGCGTGGACTAGAAACACTTGGGGTGACTCTGGGTTTGGTGGCTCTGAGGAGAGAACTGAAGGAACAACTGCCAGGATCCCTGTGCTGAGTGATTCCCCACACTGCAGAAGCCATCTTTCTCAAGCAGAGCACTCCCAACAAATAGTACCAGCCAGAGGGGAAGCAATAGCCTTGCCCACAGGAATTACTCTGCCCTACCCTGTGGTGATTAAGTTGGGCTGCTGAAAACAGCTTGATGCCATATCATCAAATAGTTTAACAACTAAGGTGGAAACTCCAAAGAAATAGCCAAAATGGGAAGACAAAGAAACAGGCCCCAAATGAAAGAACAAGATAATTCTCCAGAAGAATAACTAGATGAAATGGAAGCAATTTATCAGATAGAGACTTTAGAGTAATTATTATAATGATACTCAACGGCATGAAAAAAGACATAGAAACCATAAAAAAGCATCAGTCAGAAATAAAGAATGCAATATCTGAACTAAAACACTGGAAGGAATAAACAGTGGGTTAGATGAAGCAGAGGACTGAATGAGTGATTTGGAAAACAAGGTAGAAAAAAAACACCCAGGCAGAGTAGCAAAAAGAAAAAACAATTTTAAAAAATGAGGAGAGCTTGAGAAATATTTTAGACAACATGAGGAGTAAGAACATCCACTTCATGGCAATACCAGAAGGAGAAGAGAGCAAGTAAAGGATCGAAAATGTATTTGAAGAAATAGCGACTGAAAACTTCTCTGGCCTGGTGAAGGGACAAGACACAAAAATCCAGGAAGTGCAGAGAGTCCCAAACAAATTGGACACAAAGAGTATTTGCCTTACATACAATAGACCAACATGAAAATAAGTCACTATAAAAATGACTTATTCTCTTTTGGAAAATATGGACAAAGGACGTGAATATGTAAAACCCAAAAATAAAATATAAGTGACCAATAAGCACATATAATAAATATACAATATTGCTCTTTGCTTATATGGACAAACAGCAAAAACAATGGTAGTTCCAAGTGAGCAAATATGTAGAAAATGTACTTATGTACTTTTAATAGAAATATAAATTGATAAAACACTCCTAGGGAAAAATTTTATTTGTATCCATTAAAATTTCTCATATCTTTTGACTCAACACATATTTTCTGATCATAAGTGCATGCAACAACCTCTCTTAAAGTAGTAATCATGGATATGGTGGAATTGCAATGCTAATATTGTTTATAATAATATAACATACCAAAAGTTCAACATTGCAGGATTGATCAAGTAAATTATAACACAATTACATTATAAAACATTATTTTGTTATTTTGTTGTAGAATATTTATTGTCTTTAGAGTGACATAAAAAATGTTGATGATATGTGATAGAAACACAGAAGAGGAGAGGAGTGGATACAAAACAAAATTAATGTGCTGGAATATGCTGACAACACCTTTGATGTAAAATAATTCCATATGATACAATATGAGGCTAAAGTCCTAATCTAAAGAGAAGAGAAAGAGAAGGGAGGAAAATGAAAGGACTGCTGCCCTCTCTAAGTTGATCAGGTGATTGTCTTGCTAACTCCAAAGGTGGAACTCAATCCACGTTTTTTATAAAGCATTATGGAAGCCTCTGAACTCCCTTAGAGAGTCTGCATTCCGCAAGTGTTGTAATTGGTCACTGTATGGAACATTTCTGGATTTATATGCAAAGCAGAGGAATTGTGTTTCACTCACCTACAGTTATTTTCTCAAAAAACAGCAAAACACATTAGGAAAAAGAATGGATCTAATAGATCCATGTTGCACTTAATAGATCAAGATTTTAATCTTGGTTCTGCCATTTACTTACTGTATGACTTTCTGTAAGTTACTTAACCCAATTTTCTGCTTCCTTGTTTGTAAATGGCAGAATACAACAATTATTATCTCAGAGAATGGTTCTGAAGATTAATTGCTGATATTATTCCATGTAGTATCTGGTGCCTGTAATTTTTGGATTTGTTAACACCCCTCTCGAAGACAAAGAAAAGAACAGAAAAGAAAAAGCCCTCTAAACTAAGTGTCCATACTGTTCTCCTTAAAGAAACTAAGACAAAATCCACCATGTTTAAATCAGTTTTTACCCAAACAGTAAGCATCTTTAAAGAACAAGTTGTCTCACAAATAGCCTGTAATGCCAGCCTTACCAACCATACCCTATTGTACCAACATGTTTTGTACTTCCTTGACCTTGACCCTGATGCCACCTCCTCTCATGATGCCCTCTGGAACTTTTGCTCTGTGACCAATATTGCCTTGTAGTCTCCACTTCTGAGTGGTCCGTCCACCCTCTTTCCTCAAGGAAACCTGGATCACCCTTGATGGCTTGCTTCCTTTGTTTTTAAACGGATGCTTCTATTTTGTTTTTAAATATTTGTGTCCCTTTCATACCTCAAGGCCACAGAAGTAGTGTTCTCCTGGTTTCTATTGTCCCTTCTAGACCATTATTTCTCCACCCTCTTGTAAAAAGCAAGCAAACCAATAAATGTGCTCTCAGTCCCTGAGGTTTAAATTATTTGACAGTATTGTCATTTACTAATCTCCCACTTACTCCCCCTGAATTACTGAAGATAACAGAGCAGCTATTGTGTATTATAAATCCTGCCATAATTCCAGGTGACTTCATAACAACATAAATGTTCATTCAACACTCTGACTTCTGAATTTTTTTTACCTCCTTTTATCACCAGGCATACCCCTCCACTGCCACACATTACTGTGATTACAAACCTTGGATTTTGTCATCACCCATAACTGCTCTCATTCCAAAATTGCTCATTCAAGTGTGCCACTCCCTGACCACAATCTCTAACCTGCATATCAGCCAGTCCTTGGGCCCTTCTCTATCCCAACCCATCACTTCTCTCTTCTTTTCCTCCAACATGAATTACATCAGAAATCACACTCTTGTTCATATCCCAAACTTCCCTGTATTTATGGCTTTTCCTTTTACCTTCCATAAAATTTCAGTCCTGCATGAAATCAACATCTTCCTTAATACCTGCATGCCAGCAGTCTAACTGTTCAGGACCCCTCAGATGCAGGGGATCCAGCCCCAATGCTTGTGTTCCCCCAAATTTATACATTGAGCCTTTAACCCCCACTGTGATGGTATTTGGATATGAAAACCTTTGGGAGGTATTTAGGGTTAGATGACATCATGAAGGTAGTCCCTAATGATGGAATTAATGACCTTCCAAGTGAGAGATACCAGCAAGCTTGTTCTTTCTCTTCACCCCCCTACCTTGTCCTCTGTACAAAAAAGAAGAGGTCATGTGAGCACACAGGCAGATGGTGGCCACCTAGAAGCGAGAAGAGGAGTACTCACCAGATATCAAATTAGCTGGCACCTTGGTCTTGGACTTCCCAGCCTCTAGAACTGTGAAAAATTAAATCTCTGTTGTTTAAGCCACCTAGACTATGTTTCTTTTTCTTTTTCTTTTTTTTTTTTTTATGGCAGCCTGAGCTAAGACACTAACAATGTTGAAGAAAGACACACAATAGAGTGGATGTGTCTTGTAAATTCATCATTACCAATCTTAAATGGGTTCTCAAACATTGAGCAGGAGTCCCAACTTTTATTAAATGACTCATTCTGCTATTCACTATAAGAAGGACTACTTAAAACTTTCAGCCAGTGACATTGTCTTTCATTTTCCAGATAAAGCAGAAGCTATCAGATGGGAACCTCCTATCTTTCTAATAATAAAAAAATCAAAACTACTTACATCTGCAACCATACTCCCACCATTCTCTCATTACAATTGAGAATTGGTACCTTTAACCAAAGATCAATCCACCTATTTCTGCCTTGAATCCCATTGCTTTTTACATTCTCCCTTCTGATGATTTTTTGTCTCTCTCTTGTTTTACTAACCTTTCCCTCCCAGTGGATTCATTCCACCAGCTTTAAAAACATACCAACCTTTGTATATGGCTGCTGGGTTTGGGCATACTTAGAAAGTCCACTTCTTTGGGATTAAAATAAGCAATGGTTTGGTAATATCTCTGGTTTATAGCATTTTAGGTTTGAGGACATTTTATATGTTACAGTTGTAATTTTGTCTTTTCTGATGAGGAGAAAGAGGAGGCTGGGAAAATGGTGAATGTATATGGTCTTCCCATTCAGTTCTACAGAATTCTTATAAACTGGGCATCTATAGTTTTCATCATTTTTACTGTGAGCCATTTTACATCTCTGAATAAGTTTTGTGCACATGCTCAGTTAAATAAAATGAAGAATTGCAATAGGTGTCAAAAGAAGTTCAATAAGTAGTGTGAAAACTCAGGTGGTCCTATAGTAGTATTATACTTTGTACTGAATATAATTGATTAATTATCCCCAGAACAGTAATCTAAAGAAAGAATGTGGCCCAGGACATACTCCTCAGGATGATTAAGAAATAAGCTTTATCACATAAGGCCCCCATGTGGCAGTTTAATGACAAGCTGTACATAAAAAAAAAAAAAAAAAAGGCTAGTTTCAAGGTGAAATCTTATTTAACAAGTACCAGTGTCAACTGAGTCCCCCAAAAGTAGATTTGAAAAATAACATTATTACTTTATCATCTAAATGGAACTTACTTAGTCTTTGGTCAAAAATATAAATTCATAGTACCAGTAGCATGAATACATACTTGAGGCCAGAAAGCTAATTTTGAGAATAATGACACTCACTTTTCTCTATTTGACATGATCATTCAGTTTTGTCTTCTTGGTAAGTGTTTCAGACTTGTGTGTTCTTTCCCTCCCCCAGGACAAAGCAGCCTGGGTGTCTAGAAATTTTCCTGATAATTGATGGCTTTCTACTCTTCTCCCTATGCAGTTTTAATCTGTTAAAACAACAACAATTTCAATTTAAGTAGTATTTGTCATTGCCACTGCAAATGTTTTGCTCAGACTGCCTGTATAGCCAGTGTATCTGTTTCCTGGTGGCTACATCTGAATTCAAACTTTCCGGGTAGCAAGAACAGACAAGTTGAGTTGGAGCTCCTAGAAGGGTAATCCTTCTTACCAGTCTCTATGTTTGGGAATAAGTTCACTGACCTATAGGACACTCCTGCTTTATTGTGAAAGATAATTTAAAGTCTGTCTAAATTACTTTTTATAATTTTAATGTGTGAATATGTATTGTAGTAAATTAGTTAAGACAATTTTTTTCTTGCACAAACTTTTATTCTGTTGTGATTAGACCTAATAGCTGAAAAAGCTTGGTCTTTGCTCTGATGATTTTAAATACAGATTAAAAATTTTACAACCTCAGGAATTAGTAATCTACAATGTTAATACACAAAATTCTGTATTTTAAAAGCATCCAACATAGAATCTCTAACTACCTGCTGTAGTACTTTGTATAACATAAATGAAGCATGGAGATAGATACACTAAACTACATTCTTTGACAGAAACTGCAAAACTGAACTTGGAAGTTATCTGGATTTTGGAGCCAACAAAACCAAAATTTCAGTAAAATAATGCCAAAGGTGACTTCAAGTTAAATTTAATAAGGATTCATTGAGAACCTGTTCTATGCGCAGCACCGTGTTAGGTAGGCCCCACAAGGATAGTAATAATAAAGGACTTCACTCTGAAAGCTGGGCGGGCACGTTGATGCAAAGTGAAGTGAACGGGCTGATTTAGGCGGGTGCCAGAGAACCCGGGATCCGAAGGTAGGACCTCCTCACTAGTAAGGCTGGGGCTGTGGAGAAGCTCTGGAAAAGTGGACGCTAGATTCTGAACACGGGTGACGAGGGCGGCACTGCCAGCCTCTCTTAGGGATCCGCTGGCAGAAGGCCAAATTGCCCTTAGACTCACACCCCCCAAGCCCCCGCCCAATCCCGGGGTCACCGCTCAAGACGGCAGAAACTCCCAGGGAGACGACCGTACACTCCATCGCGCTGGTTCTTACATTGGCAGTCAGTCCAGGCTTCAGGCAGCGCTGGAGAATAGGGTAGGAGCGACATGGCCTGGGGGTTCAAGAATTCTACCCCCAGACTCCCCGAAAGGGATATTCTAAGGGCAATTTCGCTACTTGCACTATTTGTCGCAGTTTAGCGGTCCAGGGAGAGCATTAAGACAGGACCCTACTTCTTTCCTGGGAGTCAGGCCCTGGGGCCAGGTGCGAGAGCCGGCGCTGCTGCATTCCTGCCGCAGAAGCTAGGGATGGCACAGAATTTGGGAGTCGGTTTCCGGGACAACGATCAGCAGTTAAAAGCCATAGATCCCAGCCGTTAAATCTAGGCTCCAGGTAAGAGTCAGTAATCAGCTCGGGTCGCTTCGACGCCCCACATCCCACAATCTCCGAGCAAGCAGCCTCGCTTTTCCCCTGCGTGAGGGCTGTCAGCACCAAGCAGGTGGTGAGCACCAGCCCGGCGTCTTGACAGCTGCCCACGCGCCAGGGCGGAGCTCGAGCACGCTACTTTAAAGCTTGCAGCGGCCAGCCCCGCCCCCTGAGTCCCACTATTGGCTCCAGGTGAGTTGGCGTTAGCCTGGTAGGTGCAGGTGGGCGGGGCTGCCGCGCGAGGCCGGCTGTCTCAACAAGGCGGCCCAGGCTAGGGAGCTCTAGGCAGTAGAGTGCGGGTGGTTGGGCGAGTGGGGTAGGCGGGCACGTGAGCGCGCTGGCAGCCGAGGTCCCGCGGGAATAGCGGAACGCTAGACAGTGAGCAGCACGCGCAGCCCGGCGGTCGGCGGCGCGCGCGCGGGCGAGGGGGTGGTACGTGCGTGTGTGTGCGTGAGTGTGGGTGAGAGAGAGAGAGAGAGAGAAAGAGTGTGTGTGTGTGTGTGTGTGTGTGTGTGGAGAGCTCGGTGCGGAGCGTGAATCGTCAGTTCTCTGTGCGAGTACCCCGCTGTCTTGCACATCCCCCTCCCCCCCCCCCGCGCCCTCTGTCCCCGCAACTCCACGGTCGCAAACGTAGTGAGAGCCCGGGAAGCAGGGGTGGGGAGAGCGGCTAGGGTCTCACAAAACAAAAGGGGCGCGGAGGTCAGCCTGCCATGGCCTCTCGGAACGTGGGGGGCAGGAGCGGGAGCCGCGGCGGGGGCGGCGGCGGCGGCAAGAAGAGCCTGAGCGCCCGCAATGCTGCGGTGGAGAGGAGGAACCTGATAACCGTGTGCAGGTACGGCGGGGCCCGTGGCTCGGGGTGAAGGAAGGGGGCTGCGGGCGCCGCAGGCTGAAGGCGAGCGCGCAAGCCCCTAGGGTTCGCGAGACATCCGGCTGTAGCCCCGCGCCCCAGCCTCTGCCAAGCCGGGCGTGTCTGCGGGCCCAAGCGCCCCTAGAGGGGCCGGGGTCTGGGTACAGCCGAGGCCCCGACTTTCTGGCAGTCCCAGGGCTGTAAGCAGCCCAGGTTACAGCTTGGGGCGGGGCTGGGGAAGGATTTGTTTTGAATGTACATTCTAGAGCCAGAGTAAAATAGGTGGGTAGGGAGAAAGGGCTCTTTCACTTAGTGCATGTTTAGCTGGCAGCCAGCTTTTGGTAAAGTAGTCATCACTGTGATTATTTACTGTGTTGCCTCAAAACCAGAGTGCGTTATGTTCTTGGCATATTTACATGTATATTCAGTAATTCATGCCACAGATATGGAGTGCCTACTACATGCCACCCGTGTGTATGTTTGTGTGTACGTGTTTCTTCTCCACTTTAAATTGCAATGCTAGTGCTGTTTCTGCAGTTGTTATCAAGAGCGAGACTGTGGAGGATGCCTAGTCTGTGTTTCAGTGGTTTATAACCAGGTCTGCCTTTTCTTAATGGTTTTCTAATTACAAATGAAGTATTCCTTTACAAAATATAGAATCATAAAAGGAATAATTACTATCTATGAAAGGAATTACTGCTTATAAATGGAATAATTACTGTCCATAACGTTTTAAAATATGCTGATATATTTTCTTTAAAAAAGATTTTATTTATTTTTAGAGAGAGGGGAAGGGAGGGAGAAAGAGAGGGAGAGAAACATCAATGTGTGGTTGCCTCTCTCCTGCCCTACACTGGGGACCTGGCCTGCAACCCAGGCTTGTGCCCTGACTGGGAATCTAACCGGCCACCCTTTGGTTTGCAGGCCAGCTCTCAATCCACTGAGCCACACCAGCCAGGGCTGATATATTTTCTTTAAGTCTTATTTCTGAGTATTAAAAAAAAAAATTGAAGTCCTAGTCATCCGTTTCTTAGGAACGTCTTTGAACAATTAAGTTGTTTTAAATTTACTGTACTTTATTCAATCAAACCCCTCATCATCGGCCATCAATAATTCTTTAAGAATCAGAGAATAATGAAACCTTTTCCTCCTTTGCAATTTATATCTGTATTGTTTTTCTTTTCTTTGTGTAAAACTGTGTTTAGCATCTTAAGCAGAATACAGATAATAGTACTAGGAGGTATATTCAGTAACTCTGAGTGATTTTTTGTTTAACTTGGACAATTACAAATGTTCGCCTTTCTAACAGAAAGACCTGCCTCACTGACTGTTGTGGCACTTGGGTTGTAAACAGTAAAATTATGTGAAATCTGTTTAGTTTACCATTTGAGTTATCTAGGATGCAACTTTTTAAGGAAATTGGCTGTATTAATTTTTTAACCTAGGAAAATATTTTTAAGTTAGGTAAATAGAACGATTTTCTTACATTTATTTTACAGATATTAAAAGTAGTTTTTGTTTTTCTTTTGTTTTTGTTTTTTAAATAGGATGGTCTCAGGCAGGCTCCAACATGTATAGTGCTTCTTGGGATAATGTATTTCATAAAAACTTCATCAGAGTTAAACTTCACAGGGCAGCAAACTTGTCTGCTTTTTGCTGAGTCTTTTTTTGAAAAATTCTTCCTACTATAGCATCCGACACTCAGTAAATAGTTATTGAATGAATAAATTCAGTGGTTGGTACTATTCCTTTTGCTTCTCCATTTTTGTCATGACTAATTTTAGGTCATTTAATGTTCATTTGCTCTCTCTTCAGAGGCAATTGGAGAAGAAAAGGACTTGTATGTCAACCTTATTTATATTACATTTTAAGTTATGTGCAAGAAATTTCAGTCACTTCACAATGGTTTGTGTGGACAGCTTTCTGGGCTAGCTGCATTACTATTATTTGCATAATTCTTTTGAACTGTGAAATGAACATAAGTGTTGACTTTAGTTACACATAATTTTAGTATTGTATCTAAAACAAATTTCAGTTTCTGGCTTAGATTTCAACTTGCGTATTTATTTATGTGGATAATAATATTACTAATGCTGTTCTTTATGGCCAACCAGTTGATAGTGCACATAAATTATCATGCATGTGTAGTAATGGGATCTATTTGAAAGGCTTGGTCTAAAAGGCTTTTACTTTTTGGAAAAAAGTCACTGTGGGCCATTTGGCTGTTTTAAGTAGCCCCACCTCAAATTCAGCAAAATGAGCTAATCAATATTTTTTTCATTTCTGTTGCTTTTCTCTCCTTTTTAGAGTTAGTAAACCCTGAGTATCTTATCCACCACTCTCTTAATGAGTTCATTTTAAAATTTTTACATATCAAATCAGAAGGCTTGATAACTTATTTTTTACTTTTTAAAGTTTTTCTCTTTTTAAAAAAATTATTTATTTACTTTTAGAGAAGGGGAAAGGAGGGAGAAAGAAAGGGAGAGAAACATTGATTGTTGCCTCTCACATGCCCCCAACTGGGGTCTTGGCCCACAATCTATGCATGTGCCCTGACTGAGAATTGAACAAGTGACCTCTTGGTTTCCACACTGGTCCACTGAGCCACATCAGCCAGGGCAAGGGTTTGATATTTAAATTGGGAAGTTGGTTTAGTGGAAATATAATTGAGTTGTAAGTTAACTTTTCTTTAAATAGTTGTATGTCCTTTAATAAGCCATGAAACGTTTCCATTTTCCAGTTTTTCATCTGTAAAATAACCTTGGACTAGATCATTGCTAACCTTCGATGATGGCTCTAAAACTTATAATAAATAGTCTTCAAGCAAAATGTATTCATATTTGGTTTTGAATTTCTCTAAATATGAGCAAGGTAATGGTAGACATATGTTTAATGGTAGATAGATAAGGCATGTGCATTTTTGTCTGCAAACAAAAAGCATTTCACATTGTAATTTTCTAATGATGTTGTAGAAATACTGAACAGTTTACAAAAACAAAACATCCCCCCATGCTATCATTCTAGTGTATCTATTAATATATACACCGTAATGCTTTTCCTTACTCCTTAAACAATTTAGGCATATTCTCACTTTAGGTTTTACATTTTATTATATAATCACACAGTTCTTTAGGTTTAAAAACATCTTATACAAGAACAATATTGCTAGAACTCACTTTCCTTTTCTACCGAGGACAGAAGACTGTGTTTCCTGTCCTGGAGCTGAAGCTGAAACACTGTCTCCCTATAGCAGATAGGACTAGAGCAGAACTGTGTAGTTGACAAGCTGCCTCACTCCAGCCTTCTTTGCCCCAGGGCCTCCTCACAGAGCTGTTCCACAGCTGTGCAGTTCTCACAGGCCTGTGGTATCACACTTGAGCTGTTTACATTGAATAAGTTTACTTCTTCACTGCACCCCAAACTGGGGATTCCTGTTGGTGTTGCATTGGTTCCAATAACCACTGGTTGACAGCTCTGATAGTATTTTGGTGGAATCTTTAGGGTTCTGTCTATATAGTATCCTGTTATCTACAAATAGTGAATTTTACTTTGTTGTCAATTTGGATGCCTTTTACTCCTTTTTCTTGTCTGATTGCTGTGGCTAGTGAAGATCACATTCTTAGAACCACCTGAGCAGTGGCTACAGCTTGGCACCCCTAGATGCTGCTGAGGATACCATGGGCAGGAGGACCTTCAAGGCAGGAACAAGAGCCAGGCATGGTCTGGTGGTACAGCCACAAAAGGCAGGTGGGCCCTAGGGTGGGGGGCACAAGCTGGGGATGAAGGCGGTGGGTCCTGCTGTCCAGAGGCCCAGCCTATACCATACCCCCGTCAAGTGAGCTATACCTGGAATATTTCATTTTGGGGCATGCTAATGTAAATAGCATGTGTTTTTTCATTCCACTGTTCATTGCTGGTATATAGGGTAGTGAAAAAAACAAAAAGAACAATATTGCTATATATTTAAACTTTGGAATTAGGTTTATTGGTTACATAGGATACTCAGGAATTGGATGGAATTGAATTTAGTTGAATTTTGGTTCATTGTGATTGTCTATGTAATTATTTAATGAGGGTTTTTTTCAGTGAAAATTTATATATTGTAGACAAAAAACACTTGGGTGATACTTATCTTAGCAAATAAATACAGTTTTATCATGTTTTTCAGATTGTGGTGGAGAGAAAATAGGTCATTTGAGGCCTCTAATTATTCCACACTCAATTCTAAAATACTCATAGACTGGCTTTGGTTCTGTACACCAAGTAGTATTTCCCCTGCATATTCTCTACCATTCAGAACTTTGAAAAACTTAAATTGTTAAGTCCCTTCAGGCATTTTTTAAAACTTCCATTCTCCATCCATAGATAATCAGGTATTATTCATTTTTTCTGTCCTTTTTAAGCTTCAGTGGTTATTGAATAGCTTACATACTCCTTTGGTTTTAGTTCTTTTGACAAAGAATTGAAATCTAACTTCTCTTTCTATGGCTTAACATTGTTTTATGAGGAAAGTATTAAAATGTATATGCTTAAATATGTGTGCATAAACGTTTAAAAATAAACTTTGTTAAACTCTTCAATTAATACTTAAGAGAAACTCCACATAAAATCATAATTTTCTGTCTTGTGGCTGGAGGACTGGTGAGCAATTTGAGGAGACAGTGTGATGAGCTAAGCAGAGTGGACACAAAAGGATGATTTTAAAAATAAAATAATTGTTCTTAGTTTTCTTTTGGTCAAGTTATTATTTCATAGTTGGAATGTTATTTTAAATAACAGTAACACCTCATTGTCTCAGTATAGCCAGAGACTGAGGTGCTCATATTTTCCATGTAGCTAATGTTTGGGTTAAGGCTTAAAATTCTCCCATCAACTATAGTGTTTTACTTGGCACTTGTGGAATGCAGTCTTCTGTATAACTGAAAGTTCCAATTTAAGTTTTCAAATTTAAACTACAGTAAACCAAAATAATATTTTAAACATTTTGGATGAATTTCTTTGAAAAAAGGATTATACATTTCTTTACCCTCTTTAAAAAGACTGTGTAGGGTAATATAATCCTTGTTGATAACCTTACTTTGGATCCGTTTCTGTGAATATGTCGTGTGCAGTGGCTGCCCTTGGAGACTCTTGAAGTACAGAGAGCTTTTTGCTACATGGTCCCAAAAGATTGTGTTTGGAATTCATCTGCTTTTGCATTTGAATTTCTTCCTATCAAGTTAGCTGTTACTTCTTACAACTCTTCCTCTACCTAACAGCTCTTTTCATTGTGCTTCCAATCCCAACTTGCTCATTTTGATTGGTTGTGAACTAGGAAAGCATGTAAGTAAATTTATCATGTGTTAAAAAGAAAAGGCACCCAGAGGCCTGAGTTAAGTGAGTGAGCTCTAGCACTCAGAACTTCATAACATCCTGGTTGCTGAATAATCCGGAAAAAAGTCTGTTCCTGTGCTTGAAGTTGGTGGGTGAAATGCAGATATGTGAAATGTTACTGAATATTATTGGTGATATAATCCTCTAAATAACTTTAAATTCAGTGACTCATTTGCTTTAGTACACTTCATAGGATTTCATACCTTTGCTACAGTAACTTATATTTTTGGCTGAAACTCTGTCATTCTCAATGTAATAGATAGAACTTTAGGTTAGGACTTTAATCAGCATTCATTATGTTGCTTTGGAGCAGGTTCAATATATCTAAGGGTCCTTAAGAGTTCTAATAATAGATGTTCATCTTTTCATCCCTAAACTGGGTAAGAGATAAACTGGGTTCATATTCAACTGACAACAGAGAATAGCTGTCCTCCACACATTTTCTATAATCTGAACTCTCGCTAATGGATAAATGTCAGAAGCTCAGTTGAGAGATAAAATGTTCAAGGAGGAATATGTGGAACTTATTCACTCTTGTATTTGGTCTTATGTGCTTATAAAATATGTGTCTGGGTCAGTCCAAACCATCAGAGTATGTAGAGTGGGCATGTGGACTGCATTGCTTCATCTCTCCTGTCCCCAGTGCTTTTGCCAATTGTGCATTGGTCAGATTCCATCCACCTAAACTGATGGTTATCAGAAGAAGCAATTACAATTTTGAAGTTGTTAAGAACATTGCTTATTATGTCAAAAAGTGTCTTCTATTATGAAATACATCTTATTATGAGAAATACATCTTAAAGTCAGTAATTGTCTCACCAACTGCCTTATTTATATCTACTGGACCCAAATGAATGTATAAATGACACTTCTCTTTTTATCATACAGCTGTTAGAAATTTAGTTTTAAATCTGTGGCCAACCTCTGTAACAGATATAGATAATCATAGTAAAGTATTTTGCCTATTCCTAGCTACATTTTGCCCCCACTTTTCATATAAATTATTTACTGACTTGTAAATGTTAATCAAATTTAACATTTGATTTTGAAATTTAAAAATTTCTCTTGGTATTTGCAATTATAAAACCAAATAGAGTCTCAAAATTAATGTTAACAATACAATTTAAATTTTAATAAATTATAAACCATGAGACATCTGTGTGTAACCTGAAAATACACTTATTTAACCTATATAGTACATAGAGAATATGCTTTTGGAGGAAAAATAGTAGATTGGGTGTCTATGACTAAAAATGAAAATTCTAATTAAAATAATTTTTATTTAAATTATTTATTTAATAGTTAAGGCTAACATTGCCAGAATTCAAACCCAAATATATCTGGTTTCAAAACCTATATTTTTCCTCTTATACTATGCTGCCTTGAGTGTCCATGACAGGTCAACTGGATCTAGGTTGTGTGTTTGTACATGTGTGAACATGCATGTGTGCACATGTGTGTGTTTTATTTGAGCCACAGAATCAGAAACAGAGAACCTTTACTTTCTTAGCATTTCCAGTGTTGATAAACCATGATCAGTATGTAATAATATGCTTCTTAAAAAATCAACTTACTTGCAGGCACTCAAAATTTCTGCATTTCTTTCTCGGTGCTCAATATTAAGTGTAATGATGATGTTCTAAAAAGAAAGGGGATGTGTACTAACAGGAATACTATGAAAAGCTATCCACCCCCAAATTCGATAACTTAGAAGAAATGGACAAGTTCATAGAGATATATAAGCCTACTAGACTGAATCATAAAGAACTGGAAAATTCAAATAGAAATTGGAACAGTCATCAAATCCTCCCAAAAAGTGAAAGTCCAGGACCAGGGGCTTTACTAGTGAATTGTACCTGACATTCAAAGAAGATTTAATACTCATTCTTCTCAAATTCTTCCAAAAAATTGAAGAAGAGGCAGTATTTCCTAACTCATTTTATGAGGTCAACATTATCCTGATACCAAAACCTGGCAAGGTTACACACAAAAAGAAAATTACAGACCAGTATGCAAAAATCCTAAACAAAATAATAGCAAATTGAATAGAACAATACATTAAAAGATAATATATCACTGTGAAGTGGGGTTCATTCCAGGGGCACAAAAGTGGTTCAACATGTGCAAACTGACTAATGTGATAAACCACGTTAAGAAAATAAAGGATAAAGATCATGTGATCATATCAACAGATGCAGCAAAACTGTTTGATAAGATACAACATTCATTTTTGCTTAAAACACTCAATAGAATAGGTGTGGAAGGAAAGTATGTGAACATAGTAAAGCCCACATACAACAAACACTTAGCTAATATCATACTCAATGGTGAAAAACTAAAAGCTTTTCCTTTAAGATCAGAACAAGATAAGGATACCCATTTTCACCACTATTGTTAAACATAGTTCTGGAAGTCCTAACCAAAACAGTCAGGTGAAGAGAAAGAAATAAAAGGCATCCAGATTGGGAATGAAGAAGTAAAATTTTCACTTTTTGGGGATGACATGATTCTTTATATAGAAAACTTAAAGACTCTACCAAAAAGCTATTAGAAACAACAAATAAATATAGTAAAGTTGCAGAACACAAAATCAATGCACCAAAATCCATTGCATTTCTATATACATGTGAATTTCCACTTTTAAAATAGTTTTCAATTACAAGTATAAAAATTTAACAAAGTAATAATTTTATTTTTTATTTTCACTTTTTTGCTTTTTAATTATTTGTAATTACAATTATGTTATAAATTTATAAACTGTGGAAGGAATGGATTTAATGTGGGTGTGATGAAGATTTTTAAAATGATTTTGGTAACCATCTCATTTTCTTGGTATGTTGCCAAAGGGGAAAAGGTAGTTCATGCTTTCTTAAGTTTGAAGGTTTTAATCATAATCATTCCTCCTTATTTCTAAACTAGACAAAATTTCCTTTGGATATTGAAGGTGGGAAAGAATATTTTTAAGACAGAGGCATTTTAAAACTGCCCTTAAGGCTTCTGGTTGAGATGGCAGAGTAGGTAAATGTGGTATTTGCATCCTCCCACAGTCATATCAAATTTACAACTAAACTGTGGAACAAACAGCATACAAAACTGCCTGAAATCTAGCTAAACATACATCTTATAACTAAGGATATAAAGAAGAGGCCACATCCAGATTGGTAGGATGGGCAGAAACTTAGAAGGGGCTGCTCCTACACTGATGTCTGGTGGTTAAAAATTGGGAGGGATATTTACACTGTAGAGGTCCCCCCAAGGATCGAGGGGTCCCAGACCCATATCAGGTCCCAAGCACATGGTTTCAGTCCAGGAAGAGAAGTCCTTATAGTTTCTGGCTGTGAAAACCAGCAGGGATTGTGGCTGAGTGAGATGGAGGGCTTCTGGAGTTCTAGTCATTCCTCTTAAAGGACCCATGTACAGACGTACTCAAACTCACTGGCTCTGAGCTTCTGGGGCAGCAGCTCCAAAGACACTGGGACCATAAGAGGAGGAACTGAATTATCTAGCTTTGGGGTGGTGTTGCAGGAGCAAATTCCTTCCAGGCAGAAGTGCTGGCAGAGGCCATTGTTCCTTTGCTGAGCCCTCTGCTGACAGGGCTGCAGGTGGGTACCATATCTGAATCTCCTAATACCATTCACCCCACCCTGGTGATTCCCTGAGGCCCTGCCCAACCCAACCCAACTTGTGAGTCCAAACCATTTCCAGTGGCTTTTTCATGTGAACAGCTTGCCTTGGCTCATGCTGCAGACTTTCCTCAAAGGTTCACAAACCAAAACAAGCAGCATCTGGCCTTAGCATGCCCTGTACCTCTGGCTAAGTGGTCTTAGGCCTGGCATAGCAGCAGCCAATGTCATTTTGCAGCCTTGCCTCTTCTGGGCACTCCAAGCCCAGCACAAATAGCAGCTATTTATAGATGGCTCTGTAGTTCATACCAAGCTACCCTAGGCAGGGCATAGGCAGTGGCTGACCTTGGCCTGTACCTCCCAAGAGACCCCAGAGCCACTGCACCCAGTTGGCAGCTTTAGACCATACCAGAGTGCCACCCAACCACCTCCACGAGCAATATACTCAAAAAGAGGACTCATCACGCACCAGAGCCCAAGTTTTGCTTTGTGGGGTCAGCCCTTATACAATAGCTCCTCTGCTGTAGTTGAGGCCAATCCTTGCAGCCAATCATCCTTGAGATGAATACCTCTCATTGATGTGCTGACAGCTATCAAGGCTCAGCTGCAACAGGAAGGTGCACACAGCCCACATAAGGTACAACTGTCCCACCCAGCTTGAGTAACCAGAAAGCTCCCCACTGGAGCTCACTACAGGAACCTACTACATAATACCACTCTACCAAGCCTAGGAGACATAACAGCTCTACCTAATACATAGAAATAAACACAGGGAAGCAGCCAAAATGAGAAGTCAAAGAAACATGTCCCAAATGAAAGAGCAGAACAAAACTCCAGAAAAAGAGCCAAATAAAATAGAGAGCAACAATCTACCAAATGCAGAGTTCAAAACGTTGGTTATTAGGATTCTCAATGAACTTAGTGGAAGAGTAAATGAACTTAATGAGAACTTCAACAAAGAGATAGGAAACATAAAAATGAAGATAGAGGACATAAACAGAACTAGTCAGAAATAAAGAATGCATTACAGGGAATCAATAGTAGAGTAAATGAAGCAAGGATCAAATACGTGATTTGGAAGGTAAGGAAGTATAGAACTCCCAATAAGAACAGCAAACAGAAAAAAAATTAAAAAATTAGGATAGTTTAAGGGACCTTGGTGAAAACATTAATTGCTAACATTTGCATCTTGAGGGTGCTGAAAGAAGAGAGAGAGCATGAAGTTGAAAACCTATTTGAAAAAATAATGATGGAAAACTTCCCTAACCTGGTGAAGGAAATAGACATTCAAGTTCAGAGAGTGCAGAGTCCCAAACAAGATGAACCCAAAGAAACCCATACTAAGACATATCATAATTAAAATTCCAAAGGTTAAAGACAGAACATATCTTAAAAGTGGCAGGAGGAAAGCAGTTAGTTACATACCAGGGAGCTCCCATAAAATTGTTAGCTGATTTCTCAACAGAAACTTTGCAGGCTGGAAGGGATTAGCATGAAATATTCAAAGTGACAAAAATTAAGGACCTTCAACCAAGATTATTCTACCTAGCAGAGCCATCATTTAGAAACAAAGGAATGTAAAGAGCTCCCCACACATGAAAAAGCTAAAGGTGTTTATCATCATCCAAACAAGTATTACAAAAAATGTTAAAGGGTCTTTAAGAAGAAGAAAAAAGATAAAAATATGAATAATAAAAGGGCAATAAAGGCATGTGTCAGCAATTACATTAATGCAGATGGGTTAGATGATCCATTCAAAAGACATAGGTGGCTGAATGGAGGACAAAATAAGACACTTACATATGCAGTTTCCAAGAGACTTGCTTCAGATGAAAAGACATGCAGAGACTGAAAGTAAAGGAATTGAAAAAGATATTTCATGAAAATGGAAACAAATAAAAAAAGCTGGGGTAGCAATACTTATACCAGACAAAATAGAATAAAACAAAGGCTATAACAGGAGACAAAGAAGGACCCAGCAATTCCACATCTGGGTATTTATCCAAAAAACTCCAAAACACTAAATCAAAATTATATATGCATTCATGTGTTTATCACCCCATTATTAACAATAGCCAAGATATGGAAGCAACCTAAGTGTACATCAGTAGATGAATGGATAAAGAAGAAGTGGTACATATATACAGCATAGTACGACTCAGCCATAAAAAAGAATGAATTATTGCCATCTGCAACAGCATGGATAGACCTAGAGGGTATTGTACTGATGATGTAAGTCAGAGAGAGAAAGACAAATGCCCTATGATTTCACTTATATGTGGAATCTAAAAAACAAATGAACAGGCTGACTACAAACAGACTCATAAATACAGAATATTTTGACAATTGCTAGATGGGAGGGAGGTTGGGAGGATGGGTGAAAAAGGTGAATGGACTTAGAAGTACAAGTTGGTATTTACAGAATAGTCACGGGGATGTAAAGTACAGCATAGGGAATCTAGTAAATAATATTGTAATACTTATGTACGGTATCAGTTGGGTGTGGGGGAACTTTGCACTCAGAGCCCCCCATCTGCCACGGATGAGAATAAAACTACCAAGACATGATCTGCTTGGGGAGGAGAGGTGGCCGATCTCTCAAAGGAGAAGGACCAAGAGCCCCTTCCTCAATGGTTTTTATTAGGTTCGTAATACACAAGAATACAGGTAAAGCTCATCAATCAATGTCAGGTGGCAAGGATCAAACAATGAATAACATTTCAAAGAAATCTGAGGGCTTAATCTGAGTCAGGGTCTGTCAGGTAAGGAGGTTGCAAAAACTTTGGGAGACATACTCATTTCCTGCTTGGACCCTTATCATTTAAATGAGAGCACTCTTAGCAAAGCAGGTTTCACAGGACTCTACGAATTCTTTCTTATGCCCGATCACCCAGGGAGCCACTCTAGCCAGCACAGGGCTGCACCGCCCTCTGTCATAGTTTCAGGCTTAAGTGGATTAGAGCCAGGAAGCAAGGGATAAGAAAGATTTCTCCCAGACGGAAATGGGGACTCAGGCTATGTCAGAATAGCTGGGGGTGAGGGTCCATCACCCCCTCTTTGCTGCAGCCCCCCTGAGTCCTTCCATGAGGGCCTTCCAAGTGGTCCTGCCTGACTTGGGTTGCCCCTCCCTTGAGGGGTCTTACCCATCATTGTCTAACCAACCAAGCATTGCGGGCCAGTTATTGATGAAGCAGAAGTGGCGCTCCTGCCAGGGAGATAAGCTTTGTCTCCTTAGTGGCTCAGGTCCTCATGACAGAACAGACCCAGATGAAACGGGTCCCCTGGGCTCTTACTCAGCCTAGCCATGGGGTGGGGGTTACAGCTCCTGAAACCAGGCAGAACAGTTCCCAACAGTTGGGTACTAGGTTTATTGGGGTGATCATTTTATAAGTTATATGAATCTCTGATCACTGGGTTGTGCACCTGTAGGTAATACAATTTTGCATATAAACTGATTGAGAAATTAAAAATATTTAAAAACAAAGAAAAACTTCACTTAATTATAAGAACTTCTAGTGTAATTTTCAAATTTTTTTAGTAAAAGCTATTAGACTTGATGTGGTTCTTTTAGACATTCATCAGATTGTCATTTTATTATTTGAAAATCAGTCCTTTTCAAAAAATAGATGACTAATATTGGCATCATCATTATCAGGAAATAGCTTGTCATCTGTGTGATATTTTTTAGATGTATTAAAATTTGTTTTACAGATTTGGTTTTTATATCACATATTAGGTAGTTACTATGTTATGGAGGAAAATATACTCATTACTCTGGTATTGTGGTGCTAGTTACATGATTCTAGGGAAGTGCTGAGTGAGAAAACTTGGCTAGCTAGAAGTAAAACATGGACTTAAGGATCTAATGCACCTTCTGAAATTTAGATTTGTGTTGGAAGGAGAAGAGAAGGGTATAAGTGGTGAAACAAAGCTGGGAAATACTCTTTTTCTTCATTGTTAATTTTGATATATTATAAATTATTTAAACTGCTTTTTTTATCCTTAAAATATCTTTACTTTTGGCCATGACTGGTGTGGCTCAATGGGTTGGGCATCTTCCTGAAAACCAAAGGGTTGCCAGTTCGATTCCTAGTCAGGGTACATGCCTGGGTTGTGGGCCAGGTCCCCAGTTGAGGGTGTGCGAGACGTAACCCATTGCTGTCTCTCACACATTGATGTTTCTCTTCCTCTATCTCCCTCCCTTCCTCTCTCTCTAAAAATAAATAAATAATTATTTAAAAAATTAATTATAATAAATAAATAATTAAAAATGTCTTTATGCTTGGAAATAACAGAAATTGTGTGTAATGATATGCTTTGTGATATTTGGACTTTGTTTTTATTTTAGTTTTTAGGGAGATGTTGAGTTAAAAGTAATTTGGTGCTCTGAGACTCACCATTGTTTTTTCTCATGCAGATGTTGTCTTCTATAGGAGTATAAACTACTGATAACATAATAAGACTAATTGCTATAATTAGTCTTATAATGCTATAATTTTCGTAAGCAGGCTCCTCCTACCTTGAATGTGATTTCAGAGTCAGCCTTCCTATTCCATTCTACCTGGCAAAGGTGGATGTGGAGATGAAGACTGGGGTTTTTGTTTATTCATTTTAGGAACACTTCCGAATTTATACGCTTACTGAATAAGAACATTATACTTATTATACTTATTTATTCTTATTAAAAGTATACTTATTAAGTGTTACTTCCTCTATGTTCTTTTTTCTCTTTTACATAATAGCTTCCTTCATTGAACTCCAGTTGTTGTTGTAGATAGATTAATGTTTAACTAAATGGTACTATCTCAGCCTTTCTCAGTCAAGGTTGTTCATCAGAACCAAAGAAGACTGAAAATTATTTGGGTAACTATTTTCTTAAGGATATATAATTACTATAATTTTATTGGTATAAGATAAAAGTGATTTCATTACATACAAAGAATGCTTTAGGATAGTGGTTTTCAAAGTGGGCTCTTGGACCCAGATCTTTTTGGAGGTCTGAAAAGTCAAAATTATTTTTTAAAGCAATACTAAGACATTGTTTGTTTTTTTGGTCCCATTCTTTACCAAGTGTATGTTGGAGTTTTTCAGAGACTAAATGGTCTATAATATTGGAATAGACTGAGTGCAGAAGCAGATATGAGAATTTAAGTATCTTCTATTAAATACAACAATAAAGATATTTACAAAGATGTAAAACAGTGCTATTCTTCCAGTTTTCTATTTTGGAAAATACAGTTTTCATTAAAATATATTATCTATGCTAATATGTAATTGGTTTATTTTGTTTGTAATAAATAAGTCAGTCCTCACTCTGCACAGTTCAAATATGCGTTAATTTCAGTTACCACAGTTAAATAATACCAGTCTCACAATAATGTAGTTCCAATTAGAGTAGTATTGTATGTTAACTGTGAATATAATTGTGTAAAATAAAATTTTGCTGCTCGCTCTTTAGTCCATGGATCACTATGTAAATAACAAATACGGGTCATGATCAGTGACCAGCTACATCACTTCTTTCAAAGTCTGTCTAAGATTGGTCACTATGCACTTGTTGTTAGTTCATGCATAGAAATCAAAGCCTGTACTATGTTGTCTTCTTGTCTTTTGGTGATAAACCCACATGTTGGGTTTTATGGAATGAATTATTGAGAGTGCATTGGCCAACAGAGATGAAAATATGGCAAAGAGATGGAAAATGATAATGCTAGAAGGAAAATTTGAATAAGACACAAATAGAGTTGTTGACAAAATAGTTGATTGTAGGAATGTTGACACTGCTTCTGTTCAAGAAACTTGAGATGCAGCCAGAGGGACTTATTGAAGGCAAATGTCTGATGAAATGAGTACAGTGATTGTGACCAGAGGATGAAGAGAGCGCAAATGAAGGAATGTTGGCCAAGCACTTAACTTTATAGGTCCTGTCAGAGATTTTTACAACCTTGAAAGTGCAGTGGATAAACTGTTGAAAACTGATTTAAACTTAGAAGGGAATAGGACAACTTGCCAAGGCGTAGAAAATATGCTCATTCTATAGTTGGTTATACAGTGAGAGTAATGCAAGCACTGTTCTGACTACATTTTATATATATATATATTTAATATATTTTATTGATTGTGCTGTTACAGTTGTCCCATTTTCACCCTTTATTCCCCTCCACCCTGCACACCCCCTCCCACCCACATTTTCCCCCTTTAGTTCATGTCCATGTGTCATAAGTTCTTTAGCTTCTACTTTTCCCACGCTATTCTTGCCTACCCCCTGTCTATTTTCTACCCACTGTCTATGCCAGGTGTTCTATGTACCTTGTCCTCCTCTCTCCTTCTCCCACTCCCCTATTGCTATCCCTCCATGTGATCTCCATTTCTGTGTTTCTGCTCCTGTTGTAGTGGTTTGCCTAGTTGGCTTTTGTTTTAGGTGTGGTTGTTAATACCTGTGCGTTTGCTGTCTTTTCACTGTTCATATTTTTTATCTTCTTTTTCTTAGATAAGTCCCTTTAACATTTCATATAATAAGGGCTTGGTGATGATGAACTCCTTTAGCTTGACCTTATCTAAGAAGCACTTTATCTGCCCTTCCGTTCTAAATGAAAACTTTGCTGGATAGAGTAATCTTGGATGGAGGTCCTTGCCTTTCATGACCTGGAATACTTCTTTCCAGCCTTCTCTTGATGTAAGGGCTCTTTTGAGCAATCAGCTGACAGTCTGATGGGAACTCCTTTGCAGGTAACTGTCTCCTTTTCTCTTGCTGCTTCTAAGATTCTCTCCTTCATTTGAATCTTGACTAATGTAATTATGATTTGCCTTGGTGTGTGCTTCCTTGGGTCCAACTTCTTTGGGACTCTCTGAGCTTCCTGGACTTCCTGGAAGTCTATTTCCTTTGCCAGATTGGGGAAGTTCTCCTTCATTATTTGTTCAAATAAGTTTTCGAATTTTTTGCTTTTTCTCTTCTCCTTCTGGTACCCTTGTGATTTGAATGTTGGAAGGTTTAAAAATGTCCTGGATGTCCCTAAGCCTCTCCTCATTTTTTTTTTTGAATTCTTGTTTCTTCGTTCTTTTCTGGTTGAATGTTTCTTCCTTCTGCTCCAAATCATTGATTTGAGTCCCAGTTTCTTTCCCATCACTGTTGGTTCCCTGTACATTTCCCCTTTATTTCACTTAGCATAGTCTTCATTTTTTCATCTAATTTGCAACCAAATTCAACCAATTCTGTGAGCATCCTGATCACCAGTGCTTTGAACTGTGCATCTGCTCTGTTGGCTACCTCTTCATTACTTAGAAGTATTTGCTCGGGGGCTTTGATCTCTTCTTTCATTTGGGCCATTTTTTTTTTTTTTTGTCTCAGTGCACCTCTTCCGTAATAAGGGTGGAGCCTTAGGTGTTTACCAGGGCAGGGCAACCCATGTGGCTATATTGTGATGCTTTATGTGGGGGTAGGGTTCCGAGAGGGAACAATGGTGCTTGCTCTGCTCTCTGCTGGATTTCAGTCACTTCCCCTGCTTCCCACCAGCAAATTAGGCCCTTCTGGTGCTGATTCCTGGGTGGGTGGGCTTGTGTACATTCTAGGACCCTGTGGTCTCTCCATGAACTCTCATGTGAGGCTGGGAGTCTCTCCTGCTGCCTCCTCAGCCCCCACAGGTGTTTTCAATTGGTGTTTTGAGGCTTTATTTCCTCGAACCGGGGCCCTGGGTTGTGAGATCTGTTTTGCTACCCAGTCGTTCCTCCCAGTTTATCCACACGCTAATGTGGGATGGGCCTGCTCCACCAGCTGCCTACTCATTGGGTCTGGCAGCCACCACGTCACTGCAAGTCCTCTCTGCCCCTCCTACCAGTCTGGATGAATGTGTCTTCTTTAACTCCTTGGTTGTTGGACTTCCATACAGTTTGATTTTCTGTCAGTTCTGGTTGCTTTTTGTTTTTAAAGTATTGTTGTCCTTCTTTTGGTTCTGTGAGAAGGCCCAGTGTGTCTACCTACACCTCCATCTATTTTTATATTTTATTTTGTATTTGTTTCAGGTGTGCAGCATAGTGTTCACACAACTTGATAAGTTTTTTACAAAGGAGAAACTTTTTCAGTGTTTCTAATGTTTTAAATGACAGTGTACTAAATAAATTTTTTGCTATTGTTTTTCATTTTTTCTACATTTTAACTGGCAATGAGAGTATTATTAAGGTTTTGACAAAAATTGGTCAAGGTCATAAAACAATTATAATTATTTCCACTAATTATGAAGAACACTCTCCATGCTTTCATCTTATATAGTTTTTTTTATGTTCTTGTCCTTCTGTGCAAATTGAGAACTGCCTGAATTTAAAATTTTTCTCAGTGTATATCCCATGCAGCAATATTTTCACTGATATGTCCCCCTAGGACAAGGAATATAAAGGAAAGAATAAACAAATGGGACTACATCAACTTAAAAAGATTCTGCATGGCTAAAGAAGACATCAGTAAAATGAAAAGGGAACCAAATATATGGGAAAACATATTTGCCAGTGATAACTTGGACAAGAGTTTTATCTCCAAATACATAAAGAACTCGCACGACTACACGTCAGGAAGACAAACAGTCCAAATAAAAAATGGACAAAGGACTTGAACAGACACTTCTCCATGGAGGACATACAGAGAGCCAATAGTCATATGAAAGGATGCTCAACATCACTAGCCATCAAAGATGCCAATTAAAACCACAATGAGATATCACTTCACACCAGTCAGAATGGCTATAATAAACAAATCAACAAAAAAGAAATGCCTGCAAGGATGTGGAGAAAAGGGAACCCTAGTACACTGTTGGTGGGAATGCAGACTGGTGCAGCTACTGTGGAAAATAGTATGGAATTTCCTCAAAAAACTAAAAATGGAACTTCCTCATGACCCAGCAATTCCACTACTGGGTATATACCCTAAGAATCCTGAAATACCAATTCAAAAGAACCTATGCACCCCTGTATTCTTAACAGAGTTATTTACAATAGCCAAGTGCTGGAAACAGCCTAAGTGTCCATCAGTAAATGAGTGGATCAAAAAACTGTGTACATTTATACAATGGTATACTACACAGCAGAAAAAAAGATGGAACTCTTACCCTTCATGACAGTGTGGTTGAAACTGGAGAGTATTATGCTAAGTGAAAAAAGCCAAGTGGTGAAGACAAATATCATATCATCTCACCTGTAAGTGGAATATAATCAATAAAACAAATGAGCAAAATATAACTAGACATGGAAATAAAGAAGAAACTGACAGGGACTAGAGGGGAGAGGGGTACAGGATAATGGAGGAAAGAAGGGGAACATGTACAAGGGACCCATGGACAAGGACAATGGGAGGGGATTGTCTTTGGGAGTGAGGGTTGGACAAGGTAGGGGAGAGAAATGGGTGGGGGAGTAGGGACAGCTGTAACTGAACAACAATTAAAAAAGAAAAACAATAAAATTTTTCTCAGTTTAATTTTTGATATAATTTCTAATAGATAGGCATGTAAATAAATCTCTTTAATATTTCCCTTTGTATTTGTCTCCTATATTTTATGTTTGATTAAGTGGCATCACTCATAAATCTAAAACCTAAGAAACAGTTTGAAACAGTTTGTATTCCTTTATCTCCCTCATAGTTTATATTATAATTATTTAACAACTCTTGTAGTTATTCTTTTCACTTTGTTCCCTTCACTGTTTTTACTTAGGCACTAATCTATGACTCATTATAGGGTATGGCTATAAAGGGATGGAATGGGATGACAGAACTGTCTGTATCTTGATTTTGATGGTGGTCACACAAGTGTATATATGTTAAAAATCATAAACTTTTTTCCTTTTTTAAAATTTTAATTGTTGTTCTTGTAGTTTTCTGTCTTCTACTCCCATCCCAGCCCACCGCCGGAGGCCTCCCCACCTCCCTCCCATTTCCACCCCCCTAGTTTTTGTCCATGTGTCCTTTATACTTGTTGCTCCAAGCCCTTCCCCTTTCCCCCTGAAATTCCCTCCCCTCTCTCTTCTGGTGACTGTCAGCATAATCAACAAAAAAATCATAAATGTTTTTTGTGTTGGCATTTAAATGTTTCACTTTCTTTCAAAATATGTCTTTCAAATAAATCAACAAGTATGACTGGGTACAACGTTCAAGGCATTAATCTATGTGCTGAGGGATATATAAACATGCAGAAGATATGTTTTTACCCTGAAGGAATTTATATTTTAATAAGATAAAAATAACACAAATAGCAGCAATAAAATGAATTGTATTGTCTCTGATAAGAGATACAAACAAAATTCTAGTTTGAGCTAGGAATATGTAGGAGCATAATCCTTCATTGAAGAGATGGCATTTAACTTGACTCTTGGAAAATGTGTTGGCTTTTGGCAGTCAGAAAAAGAGACGGAGGACATTCTGATAAGAGGGAAGAATATAACACACTTTACAGACTTTTAAGTTTCTTCTTTATAACTCATAAAAACTTTGGATCTATATGAATATTGACGTCCAATTTTATTAAATTTTGTGCTCCAAAATTCTTAAAAGCATTTTGGCCTGAGACTTAAATTTCTTACAAGTAGTATTATGGCCTTTGAAAATTTTGGAGTTAATAGTTTAGGTCATTTTTTTAATGTAACACATTTATCAACGTGCATAATTGTTCTTGTCCTGCACTGCAAGTAGGCATAAATGTTAGGTTATTCCTGCCAGCAACTATAATTAATAGTTCTTATTTTTGGCACAATCAGGCTTGGAATTTTTAAATTGAAATTGTTTTTACATTTTTTATTGTTTATTCTCTTACAGTTGTTCCAATTTTTTCCCTTTTGCCCGCCTCCACCCAGCTCACCCCTCTTGATCTCAGTCAATCCCCTCTCTGTTGTCCATGTCCATGAGTCATTTATACATGTCCTTTGACTAGTCTCTTCTTCTATCCACTATTATCCCTCTCCCCACTCCTGTCATACAGTTATCAGTCTGTTCCATGTTTTCATGTCTCTGGTTCTATTTTTCTCATTAGTTTATTTTGTTCATTAGATTCCAGTTTTAAGTGAGGTCTTATAGTAGTTGTCTTTCACCACCTGGCTTATTTCACTTAGTATAATAGTTTCCAGTTCCATCCATACTGTTGCAAAAGGTAGGGCTTCCTTCTTTCTTTCACCTGCATAGGATTCCATTATGTAAATGTACCACAGGTTTTTGATCCACTCATTTACTGATGGGCACTTGGGCTGTTTCCAACATTTGGCTATTGTAAATTGTGCTGTTGTGAACATTGGGGTGCATAGGTTCTTTTGAATTGGTGATTCAGGATTCTTAGGGCATATTTCCAGCAGTGGAATCACTGGATCAAAAGGAAGTTCCATTTTTAGTTTTTTGAGGAAATTCCATACACAGAGGCTGCACCAGTCTGCATTACCACCAACAGTGCACTAAGGTTCCGTTTTCTCCACATTTTTGCCAGCACTTGTTGATTTGTTAATGATGGCCATTCTGACAGGTGTCAGGTGATGTCTCATTGTAGCTGTAATTTGCATCTTAATGATGGCAAGTAATGTTGAGCATTTTTTCATATGTTTATGGGCCATCTGTATGTCCTCCTTGGAGAAGTGTCTATTTAGGCCCTTTGCCCATTTTTTAATTGGGTTGTTTGTCTTCTTGGTATTGAGTCATATGAGTTCTTTATATATTTTGGTGTTTAAGCCCTTGCCCAGTGTATCATTGGCAAATGTGTTCTCCCATACAATCATTTCCATTTTCATTTTGGTGATGGTTTCTTTAGCCGTGTGGAAAGTTTAAAATTGATGTAGTCCCATTTGTTCATTTATTCCCTATTTCCCTTGTCCTAGGACATATATCAGCAAAAATATTGCTCTGTGGGATGGCTGAAATTTTACTACCTCTGTTTTCTGCTAGGACTTTTATGATATCATGACTTATATTTAAGTCCTTTTATCCTTTTTGTGTCTATTCTGATGTAAGGTATAAAGGTGGTCTAGTTTCTTTTTCTTTGCATGTACCAGTCCAGTTCTTCTAACACTATTTATTGAAGAGACTATTTTAACTCCACTGTATGCTCCTGCCCACTTTGTTGAATATTAATTGACCATAGAGACTTGGGGTTTTTTTCCTGGGCTCTCTATTCTGTTCTATTGATCTATGTGTCTCTTTTTAGGGCTGTACCATACTGTCTTGATTACAGTGGCCTTCTAGTATTGTTTAATATCAGATATTGTGATCCTTCTAACTTTGTTCTTCTTTCTCAGGATTGCTGAGGTTATTCAAGGTCTTTTTTTTTGGTTCCATATACATTTTTTGAATCTTTGTTCTAGATCTGTGAAATACACCATTGGTATTTTAAAAGGAATTATGTTGAATCTATAAGTTGCTTTGAGTAGTATGGACATTTTAATAATGTTAATTTTTCCAATCCATGAACATGGTATATACTTACATTTATTTGTATCTTCCTCAATTTCTTTCTTCAGTGTTTTGTAGTTGTCCAAGTACAGGTCTTTTATATCCTTGGTTAAATTTATTTCTTGTTTTTCTTGTTGCTATAGTAAATGGGATTTTTTTCTAGTGTCTCTTTCTGATAGTGATAGTTCATTGTTGGTATACAAAAATGCCATCAATTTCTGAATTGGCAATACCTTGTATCCTGCTACTTTGCTGAATTCACTTATTAGGTTGAGTAGTTTTTTGGTGGAGCTATAGGGTTTTCTGTGTACACTATCATGTTATCTGCAAATAATGACAGTTTTACTTCCTCCTTTTCAATTTGGATGCCTTTTATTTCTTTTTCTTGTTTAATCACTGTGTCTTGAATTTCCCATACTATGTTGAATAAAAATGGTGAAAGCGGGCCGTATGTCTTGTTCCTTATCTTAAAGGAAACACTTTTAGTTTTTGCTCATTGAGTATGATGTTGGCAGAGGGTTTCTTGTATATGGCCTTTATTATGTTGAGTTGTGCTATCCCTATTCCCACTTTGCTGAGCATTTTTATCATAAATGAGTGCTGGAATTTGTCAGATTATGTTTCAGCATCTATTGATATGACCACATGACTTTTCTCTCTCATTTTATCTGATGTATTACATTTATTGATTTGTGAATGTTATATCATCCTTGTGTCCCTGGAATAAATCCCACTTGATCATGGTGTATGATCTGTTTAATGTATTGCTGGATTTGGACTGCCAATCTTTTGTTGAGGATTTTAACATCTATGTTCATCATAGATATTGGCCTATAATTTTCTTTCTTTTTTTGTGTGTTTTTCCGTGGTTTTGGAATTAGGATAGTACTGGCCTGATAAAAAGAGTTTGGGAGTCTTCTTTCTTCTTGAATTTCTTGGAATGGTTTGAGAAGGATAGGTGTTAGTTAGATCTTCTTTGAATGTTTGGTAAAATTCTTCTGTGAAGGCATTCAGTCCAGGGCTTTTGTGTGCTGAGAGTTTTTTGATTACTGCTTCAGTTTCACTAGTAGTTATTGGTCTGTTCAGGCTTTCTGCTGCTTCTTGATTCAGTTTTGTGAGATTGTTTGTTTCCATAAATTTGTCCACTTCACCTAGGGTGTCCATTTTATTGGCATATAGTTGTTCCTAGTAATTTTTTTTTTTACAATCCTTTGTATTTCTGTGGTATTGGTTGTTACTTCTCTTTTGTTTCTGATTTTATTTATTTGGATCCCTTCTCTTTTTTTCTTGATGAGTCTGCTTAAAGGTTTGTCCGTTTTGTTTATCTAAAGAAGCAGCTCCTGGATTTGTTGATGCTTTGGATTGTTTTTCAAGTCTCTATGTCATTTAATTCTACTCTGATCTTAATTATTTCCTTCTTTCTACTTGCTCTGGGCTTTATTTGTTGTTGTTCCTCTACTTCATTTAGATGCAGGGTTGGATTGTTTATTTGAGATTTTTCTATCTTCTTTAGGTAGACCTGTATTGCCATGAATTTCCCTCTCAGTACTGTGTTCTCTGTGTTCCATTGGTTTTGGGTTAATTTAGGTTATTTTTTAGTTCTCATTTCAATTGTGTTGAGGACACCATGCTATTCCTAAGTGTTAGTGTAGTCAAAAGATAGTAAATATATAAGTGAAGAGCCCACTATTTTTGTAAAAGTTCCTATTTACAGAGTGAATTTGAATAAAAGGTGTTTTCAAAATATATAATATTATAAAGTATTTCTGTAATACTTCCCTAAATTGCTTTCTTCCCATTTTTCCTGCTTAGGAGAATGAATCAATTCTACTTAAAAACAATAATCTCCTTTTTCTCATAGGTTTTCTGTAAAGACTCTGATTGATCGGTCCTGCTTTGAGACAATTGATGATTCTTCTCCTGAATTTAACAATTTTGCAGCTATTTTGGAACAGATTCTAAGTCACCGGCTAAAAGGTAATAACACTAATGTATTATTTATTGTCCCAACAGCTCTCTATTTAATAAGCTTGAAATTTTAGAAACTGTACATCTGGTTTGATTTAGATAGCAGCCATGCTAGATCATGAAAAACATAAAGCTGATTTTCGAATGCATGATATTTTGGCCTATGTCCCTGGAAAAGAATCTCTATTCTCAAATTTATACTTATTTCCAGATGTATTGAAAATATGGAGTATATACTTTGAAACACTTATTTACAGTCATAGTAAACTCTGATCCACTAGAGAGTTTTCTTTAGGAAAAGAACATATATGCAACAAGTCAGTATAAGAATTTATAAGAAAAGGGTTAAATAATGTCCTTAGCCTATTAGCTCTCCAATACTAACTCCAGATGTTAATAGAATGTATAATTTCCATAAATTTGCTATTCTAAAGATTACTTTTAAATGTTTTGTTCTTTTTTGTTGTGGAATATATATAATGTACAGAAATACAATTATTTTATTTTATTTTTTAAAGATTTTATTTATTTGTTTTTAGAGAGAGGAAGGGAGGGAAGCATCAATGTATGGTTGCCTCTCACACACTCCCTACTGGGGCCCTGGCCTACAACCCAGGCATGTGCCCTAGACTGGGAGTTGAACCAGTGGCCCTTTGATTCTCAGGCCAGCACTCAATCCACTGAACCACACCAGCCAGGGTACATACAATAATTTTAAACTTCCAATCTTCTACTTGCCCTTACCCCCACTCTAAGATACTCTCATGCGATCACAACCTTATCCCTTCCCCTAGGGTAACCATTATCCTCATTTGGAGAATAATTGTTTCCTTGCCCTTGTACTATGGTTCCCGTATGTGGTTCCCTTTTCCTATATGATTTCATAATGAAGTTGTGATATTTACTGAATACATATCTGTTCATGAATGAGAATGGCTTATAATTTCTTTTTTCATACTGTCTTGGTTGGGTTTTGATATCAAGGCTATGCATAAAATCAGTTAAGCAGTGATTCCTCTTTGTTTTTGATGAGTTTGTATAAGAGTTATCTGTTATTGGAAGTTTAGCAGAATTTGCTGGTAGACACTCTTGGGCTTTAAAATTTTCTTTACAGGTATTTTTTTTACTCATTTAAAAATTTACTTATTCATTATTCTCAAAACTTCCAGCCAAGATGGAAGTGTAGGTAGATATTCTTTGCTTCCTCACACAATCAAAAGGACAACAACAAATTTATAATAAAAAAAACAACCAGAACTGCCAAAAAACTCAAAGTATATGGAAGTCTGACAACCAAGGAGTTAAAGAAGAAACATTCATCCGGACTGGTGGGAGTGTCAGAGATGGGCAGCCTGTGTGGAGAGGACACGTGACAAGGTGGTGGCTAGAGGGCCAGGTGGTCCCACATTCCTGTGCGGATAAACTGGGAGGTACAACTGTGTAGGGAGACAGACTATGCAATCCAGGGTTCCAACATGAAGAAATTAAGCCTCAAAATCTCTGGTTGTAAAAACCTGTGGGGGTTGCATCGGTGGGAGAAACTCCCAGCCTCACAGGAGAGTTCATTGGAGAGACACCCATGGGGTTGTAGAATGTACACAAACCCACACACCTAGGAATCAGCACCAGAAGGGTCCAGTTTGTTTGTGGGTAGTAGGGGAAGTGACAGAGAGTGGGTGAGAGCCAAGCAAAAGGCATTGTTCCCTCTCTGACCCCTCCCCCAGATACAGCACCACAAACAGCAAAGTGGGTTGACCCACCCTGGTGAATACCTAAGGCTTCACCCCTGAAATGTAACAGGTGTGCTGAGACAAAGAAATATGGCCCAAATGAAAAAAAAAAAAAAAAACAGATCAAAGCTTCAGAAAAAGAACTAAGTGATGAGGAGATGGCCAACCTATCAGATGCAGAGCACAAAACACTGGTAATCAGGATGCTCACAGAATTGATTGAGTACAGATGCAAAATAGAGGAAGAAGTGAAGGCTATGCAAAGTGAGATAGAGAGAAATATGCAGGGAACCAATAGTAAAGGGAAGGAAACTTGGACTCAAATCAATGATTTGGAGAAGGAAGAAATAAACATTCAACTGGAATAGAATGAAGAAACAAGAATTTTTTAAAAAAATGAGGAGAGGCTTAGGAACCACTGGGACAACTTTAAACATTCCAACATCCAAATCATAGTGGTGCAAGAAGGATAAGAGGAAGAGCAAGAAATTGAAAACTTATTTCAAAAAATAATGAAGGAGTCTATGGCCATACCACTCTGAACATGCCCGATCTTGTCTGAAAAAATAATGAAGGAGAACTTTCCCAGTCTGGCAGAGGAAATAGACTTCCAGGAAGTCCAGGAAACTCAGAGAGTCCCAAAGAAGTTGGGAGGACTTGAAGTTGACCCAGAAGTTGTGACAAGAAGTTGTGACCCAAGGAGGAACACACCAAAGCACATCATAATTACATTACCCAAGATTAAAGATAAAGAGAGAATCTTAAAAGTAGCAAGAGAAAAAGAGACAGTTGCCTATAAAGGAGTTCCTATTAACTATCCACTGAGTTCTGAAAAGAAACCTTAAAAGCAAGAAGGGGCTAGAAAGAAGTATTCAAAATCATTAAAAGCTAGGACCTACATCCCCAATTACTCAATCCAGCAAAGCTATTATTTAGAATAGAAGGGCAAATAAAGTGCCTCCCAGATAAGGTCAAGTTAAAGGAGTTCATCATCACCCAGCCCTTATTATATGAAATGTTAACGTGACTTATCTAAGAAAAAGATCAAAACTATGAACAGTAAAATGACAACAAACTCAAAACTATCAATAACTGAACCTAAAAAAACAAAAACAAACTAAGCAAACACCTAGAACAGGAACAGAACCACAGAAATAGAGATCACATGGAGGGTTAGCAACAGGGGAGTGGGAGGAGAGAGGGGGAAAAGGTACAGGGAATAAGAAGGGTACATGGTAGGTACAAAATAGACAGGGGAGGTTAAGAACAGTTCAGGAAATGGAGAAGCCAAAGAACTTATATGCACGACCCAAGGACATGAACTAAGGGGGGGTGCATGCTGGTGAGAGGGAGGAGTGAAGGGCAGAGGGGGTGAAAGGGGAGAAAAAATGAGACAACTGTAATAGCAAAATCAATAAAATATATTTAAAATTACTTATTCAAGTTTTTAAATGTCATAAGACACTTTAGGTTTGGTAAATTACAATTTTCTAAAAATTAGGTTGTTCACAAATCATGTTCTTTCAATCTTATACAGCCTTACTAGTTTTTAAAAATCTGCTTGTGTCACTTACCAACATAGTCGCATATTAAAATCTACTGAAATTGTGGATTTCTCTATTTTGCTTTATAGATCTGTAAATATTTTGTTTTTGAGACAACATTCCTGATAAATTGAAACTTTAATCATTATAAAGTGACCCCTTTTTATTCTTTTTAGTCTTTTGGCATTAAAGTTTATTTTGTCTGCTCTTAATATAAATCAACATTTTGAATGTTTAATATAAAAAGTAATGAGTGTATTAATTGCCACATGCAAGAAGCAGAGTCACTTTCTATAAGTAATTAAAATTAAAGGTTAAAATAAAAGGTAGCCCATTTCTAAAGGTTAGTAGATGGTATTTTAATCAATTAAAAAAGAAGCATCTAGGCATTAAATTGTTTGCTTAATCCCTACTTCATTAATCTTTTATATTTTAGAAAAATTTTTAGTAGTAAATAGGTTAAAAAGAGGTATGGAAAAGATATGCCCCAGTTTGATTTTCTCAAACCAGTAAATACATTTACATAAGAAACATAAAGCTCAAAACTGAAAATGGGAGATGGAAGCTATATTCAATCAGCATTATAAAATATTTTTAAATTAAAAATATATATCTAAAAAATAGCTGATAATATCAAGACATTATATAGAATAAATCTTAATAATAATTTATCACATTAATTCTAAAATCTAGTCTTCCTAAAGGAAACTTGATTATTAGATGTTTTTGCTTAAGTTTTTATTATCTTTACAGTCTTAATGGTATAGTTTTAAAGCAGTGATCTGTTTTGGTAATATAATTTGTGAGAATGTCAAATTTAATCTGAAGGTAATTCTATTCTGTGCTTTTTGATGCTGAAAACAACAAGTTCTACTATGTGTCATTAAATCAAAGTTTAACAGTCCTGTCAGCTTATAAAATAAGGGTTGGATTTAATTACATGGGAAATAAAATCTGAATTCAGCCAACCCTTTCCAATTTAAAATAGGATCCGTATAATCACAAATGCTTTTCTATTAGAAGTTATTTTGTATTTTAAAATGCTTATTTTTCTTATGTTTGCTGTTTTGTAGTTCTTAAATTTTCTGCCATTAATATGCTACCTTTTATTTTAAAAAAGTTTTTATAAAAGCAAAGGATATGAGAGTATTTTGAGCTACTTTTATATTGCATGGTGATATTTTTACATTTTATTTATAAATTTGTAAATAATACCTGACTAAAAAACACATGTAATACAGTAGAACTTGATGTTTCTAATCTTCACAAGTTTTTTAAATCAGATCTCAATTCCTGTGATAATATGCTTTAATAGATGATTTACTCACAAAATACATGAACTGTCAACAGAAAACAGGTCATGTTGAGATTCATACTGCATGATGGAGCAGACTCTCTACCACTAAATGGACCCCGTCTGCACACCTGCCTTCCATCTTCTGAGTCATGCCTCAGCCAAATCTAGATCAATGACCTTTAGAGTCACTTCTAGTGATGAATGTTACTTCTGAGAAGCCAAGGAACAACTACATTGAAAATCGAATCTAGTTGATTTATGGATAAGAATTCCACTAGTATAACTAAGACAGTATGACATGGTGATCTGTGTGTTAATTTTTTAAGCTAGATAAGACTAATAATTCAAAACCTTCTTTTAAAAACATTTCCTGTAGACCAACTATTATGGTCAATGTTATTAATATAGATAGGAACCATGAAATGATCTGTAGATTTCAAGATAAGGTATTTTAAAGATTCAAATATGTAGAGACTTCCATATATTATTTCCCATTTTTTTAGTATTTGACTATGTAGCAAATTGCTCTTACTTGTGGAGAAGTTACAATGATTACTTTTGGAGAAGATAGTACACTGTTTTCACTTAAAATGTAGTCATTGATATATAACAACTAATTTTTCCAATTACCAATTTAAAATGTATAACTTCATGAGTTTGTAAGATTTACTTTAATTCAGATTCTTTTTATTTTTGAAAGGGGCATTTAGTTTAATTAATAATTTTTCCCAGAGAAAGATGAAATCTAGGCAAAATATAGGCTGACACAGGTAAAGTGGAGAGCTGAAACAGTTACCTGCTTCACCCTAAAAGCCCCATTATTGAAAAAAAAAGGCTTTTAAAAATCACATGCAGTAATCTTGTTGCAGTAATCCCTCAATAAGGTGATGTTCTTACTTTTCTGGGATATAGCTGAGAACTAAGAAATAATCACAGAATATAGAATTCAAAGAGACTTTAGTTCAGGTCATCAGTTTAATAACTTTTATTTTATTTTTTAATTTTTCAATTACAATTTACATTTAACATTTTGTATTAGTTTCAGATGTACAGCATAGTGGTTAGACAATCATGTGCTTTACAAAGTGGTCCTCTGATAGTTCAAGTACTCACCTGGCCCCCCATACATAGTTATTACAGTATTATTGACTGTATTCCCAGTGCTGTAATTTACATCTCTGTGACTCTTTCATAACTACAATTTGTACTTCTTCTTTTAAAATATATTTTATTGATTATGCTATTACAGTCATCCCATTTCTCCCCCATCATTCCCTTCAACCCTTCACACCTCCTCCCACCCATATTCCCCCCTTTAGTTCATGTCCATGTGTCATAAGTTCTTTAGCTTCTACATTTCCCACACTATTCTTACCCTCGCCCTGTCTATTTTCTACCTACCGTCTATGCTACTTATTCCCTGTACCTTTTCCCCCCTCTCCTCTTCCCACTCCCCTGTTGCTAACTCTCCATGTGATCTCCATTTCTGTGATTCTGTTCCTGTTCTATTGTTTGCTTAGTTTGCTTTTGTTTTAGGTGTGGTTGTTAATATCTGTGAGTTTGCTGTCTTTTTACTGTCATATTTTTAATCTTTTTCTTAGGTAAGTCCCTTTAACATTTCATATAATAAGGGCTTAATGATGATGAATTCCTTTAACTTGACCATATCTGAGAAGCACTTTATCTGCCCTTCCATTCTAGATGACAGCTTTCCTGGATAGAGCAATCTTGGATGTAGGTCCTTGACTTTCATGACTTGGAATACTTCTTTCCAGCCCCTTCTTGCCTGGAAGGTCTCTTTTGAGAAATCAGATGACAGTCTGATGGGAACTCCTTTGTAGGCAACTGTCCCCTTATCCCTTGCTGCTTCTAGAATTCTCTCCTTCATTTTAATCTTGGCTAAGGTAATTATGATGTGCCTTGTTGTGTTCCTCCTTGGGTCCAACTTCTTTGGGACTCTCTGAGCTTCTTGGAGTTCCTGATAGTCTATTTCCTTTGCCAGATTGGGGAAGCTCTCCTTTATTATTTGTTCAAATAAGTTTTCCACTTGTTGCTCTTCCTCTTCCCCTTCTGATACCCCTATAATTCAGATGTTGGAACGTTTAAAGATGTCCTGGAGGTTCCTCAGCCTCTCCTCATTTTTTTGAATTCTTGTTTCTTCCTTGTTTTCCGTTTGGTTGTTTCCTTCTTCCTTGTGGTCCACTCCATTGATTTGAATTCCATTTTTCCTCACGTATCTATTGGTACCCTGTGCATTTTCCTTCATTTCACTTATTGTAGCCTTCATTTGTTCATCTAATTTGTGACCCAAAACAACCAATTCTGTGAGCATCCTGATCACCAGGGCTTTGAACTGTGCATCTGATAGGTTGGCGATCTCTTCATCGCTTAGATGAATTGGCTCTGGGGCTTTGATTTGTTCTCCCATTTGAGCCTTTTTTTTTTGGTCTGGTCGCAGCTGTTACGTAGTGAGGGGTGGAGCCTTAGGTGTTCCGCAGGGTGGGGCAGCCCAGTCACTGGGTTGTGACGCTGTATGTGGGGGTGGGGTCCAAGAGGGAACTATGGTGCTTGCTCCACTCTCTCTTGGATTCTAGTCTCTTCTGCTGCTTCCCCTTTGCCTGGATTATCTGAGCGCAAATGTGGGACCACCTGGTCAGCCAGCCGCCTTGCATGGCCTTACTGGGTCTGCACAGTTGCCATCCCATGCCCGGGGTCCTCTAGCCACCACCTGCACACCTGGGATCTGCCAGCCCCTGCTGCCTGCGTGCCCAGGTCCGCACCTCCACTTTTTCCTGCCATGACTCCGCCCCTCTTACCGGTTTGGATGAATGGTTGTTGGACTTCCGTACAGTTCAATTTTCTATGAGTTCTGGTTGTTTTCTTGTTTCTTAATCTTTGTTGTCCTTTATTTTGGTTGTGAGAGGAGGCACAGTGTGTCCATCTATGCCTCCATCTTCGCCGGAAGTTCCCAATTTTTACTTCTTAATCCCTTTATCTTTTTCACCCAGCCTGCCCTTGCCAATTCCCTTCTCTTTGGACACCATCAGTCTATTCGCTGTATGAGTCTGTTTCTATTTTGTTTATTTTAGATTCCACATGTACATTAAATCATATGGTATTTGTCTTTCTGTGATGGACTTGTTTCACTAGCATAATACCCTCTAGGTCTATCTATGCTGTTACCAAAGATAAAATATCATGGCTGCATAGTGTTCCATTGTGTATGTACCACAGGCTTTTTATCTATTCGTTTTTTAATGGCACTTGGGTTGCTTCCATATCTTGGCTTTTGTCGATAATGCTGCAATAAACATAGGAGTACATTTATCCTTACAAAATAGTATTTTGGGGTTTTTTTGTATATTCTTCAAAGTGGAATCTTTGAGTCATATGGCAATTCCATTTTTAATGTTTTTCTGAGGGACCTCTACATGTGTTTTCCATAGTGGTTACACCAATCTACATTCCCACTAACTTTGCATTTTACTCCACATCCTTCCTAATATATGTTGCTTGTGGATTTATTAAGGGTAGACATTCTGATGGATGTAAGGTGGTATCTTGTGGTTTTCATTGGCATTTTGTTGAAGATTATTGATGTTGAGCAACATTTCATATGTCTGTTGGCTATCTAGATGTTTTTGAAGAAATGTCTATTCACGTCTTCTGACTACTTTCTAATTGAGTTTGCTTTTCTGGTGTTGACTTGTATGCATTCTTCATATATTTTGAATATTAACTCCTTATGAAATGTATCATTGGCAGATATCTTCATGCCTTCAGTAGGGTGACTATTTGTTTTGTTGATGGTTTCTCTTACTGTGGAAAAACTTTTTAGTTTGATGCAGTCCCATTTATTTATTTTTTCTTTTGTTTTCCTTGTCCGAGAAGATATATCAGAGAAAAAAATACTGCTAAGAGAAATGTCTATTTTACTGCCTATGTTTCTTCTAGGAGTCTTATGGTTTTAAATCTTACATTTAAATCTTTAATCCATTTTGAGTTTATTCTTGTATATGATGTAAGAAGGTGGTCTGGAGACTTCTGGACAAGATGGAGGCATAGGTACACACTGTGCCTCTTTGCACAACCCAAATAAGGACAACAAAAATTTACAAACAAAAAAATATCCAATACTGACAGAAGATTGAACCATATGGAAGTCTGGCAACCAAGGAGTTAAAATAGACACACTCATCCAGACTGGTGGACTGTGGGTGTAGGGTGGCAGCAGGTGAACCCAGCAAGGTGACGAATTGTGGACGGGCGCAGTGTGCAAGGCAGCTGGCAGACTGGTGGTCCCATATTCTTGTGCAGACAAAGCAGGTGAAGCTGGAGAGCAAGACAGACTGCGCAACCCAGGGCTCCAGCATGAGGAAATGGGGCCTCAAGCACTGAATGAGGACACCTGTGGGGGTTGAGGTGCTGGGAGGGACTGCCAGCCTCACAGGAGAGTTCGTTGGAGAGACCCACAGGTTCCTGGAACATAAACATACCCACCCATCCGGGAATCAGCATCGGGGGGCCCAGTTTGCTTGGGGGAGGCGGCGGAAGGGACTAGAATCTGTCAGAGAGCAGAGCAAGCACCATTGTTCCCTCCCAGACCCCTCCTCCATATGCAGCATCACAACGCAACAAAGTGGGTTGCCCTGCCCTGGTGAACACCTAAGGCTCCGCCCCTCATATGTAACAGCCATGTCAAGAAAAAAAAGTGGCCCAAATGAAAGAACAGATCAAAGCTCCAGAACAAATACGACTAAGTGACGAAGAGATAGCCAACCTATCAGATGCACAGTACAAAACACTGGTGATCAGGATGCTCACAGAATTGGTTGAATTTGGTTGTAAATTAGATGAAAAAATGAAGGCTATGCTAAGTGAAATAAAGGAATATGCCCAGGGAACCAATAGTGATGGGAAGAAAATTGGGATTCAAATCAATGGAGTGGACCAGAAGGAAGAAAGAAAGAACCAAACAGAAAAGAATGAAGAAACAAGAATTCAAAAAAATGAGGAGAGGCTTAGGAACCTCCAGGACATCTTTAAACATCCCAACATCTGAATTATAGGGGTACCAGAAGGGGAAGAGGAAGAGCAACACATGGAAAAGTTATTTGAACAAATAGTAAAGGAGAACTTCCCCAATCTGGCAAAGGAAATAGACTTCCAGGAAGTCCAGGAAGCTCAGAGAGTCCCAAAGAAGTTGGACCCAAGGCACATCATAATTACATTAGCCAAGATTAAAATGAAGGAGAGAATTCTAGAAGCAGCAAGAGATAAGGAGACAGTTACCTACAAATGAGTTCCCATCAGACTGTCAACTGATTTCTCAAAAGAGACCTTGCAGGCAAGAAGGGGCTGGAAAGAAGTATTCCAAGTCATGTAAGTCAAGGACCTACATCCAAGATTGCTCTATCCAGCAAAGCTTTCATTTAGAGTGGAAGGGCAGATAAATTCCTTCCCAGATAAGGTCAAGTTAAAGGAGTTCATCATCACCAAGCCCTTATTATATGAAATGTTAAAGGGATTTATCTAAGAAAAAGAAGATAAAAAACATGTACAGGAAAATGACAGCAAACTCACAATTATTAACAACCACACCTAAAACAAAAGCAAACTAAGCAAGCAATAGAACAGGAACAGAATCACAGAAATGGAGATCACATGGAGGGCTATCAACAGGGGAGTGGGATGGGGAGAGAGGGGGAAAAGGTACAGAGAATAAGTAGCATAGATGGTAGGTAGAAAATAGACAGGGGGAGGGCAAGAATAGTGTGGGAAATGTAGAAGCTAAAGAACTTATAAGTATGACCCATGGACATGAACTAAAGGGGGGGAATGTGTGTTGGAGAGGGTGTGCAGGGGGGAGAAGAGTGAAGGGGGGAAAATGGGACAAATATAGTATCATAATCAATAAAATATATTAAAAAGAAAAAAGAAGGTAGTCTGGTTTCATTTCTTTTAAATTTAAAAAAAATTTATTTTTAGCAAGCAGAGAAGGGGGGCAGAAACAGAGGGAGAGACACATCAGCATGTGGTTGCCTCTTGCACGCCCCCTACTGGGTACCTGGCCCACAACCCAGGCATGTGGCCTGACTGGGAATCGAACTGGTGACTCTTTTGTTCATAGGCTAGTTTCAATCCACTGAGCCACACCAGCCAGGGCTCCATTCATTGTTTAATAACATGCTATTTAGCTACCATGTCTTTGCATGTTTTTCAGTGTTGTTGTGGTTGATTTCTAGTTTCATAGCATGTGGTCAGAGAAGATGCTTGTTATAATTTCAGTCTTCTTCAAATTTTTGAGACTTGTTTTGTGTCCTTACATGTGATCCATCATAGAAAACATTCCATATGCACTTGAAAAGAATGTTATTCTTCTGCTTTGCAATGAAATGTTCTGAAGATATCAATTAAATCCATTTGATCCTGGTATGTAATTAAAAGTCATTGTCTCCTTGTTGACTTTCTGTATGGAAAATCTATCAATTAATGTCAGTGGGGTGTTAAAATCCCCTACTATGAGTGCATTTCTGTCTGTTTCTCCCTTTATGTCCATCAAGATTTGCTTTATATATTTAAATGCTACTATATTGGGTACATAAATGTTTACTAGGGTTATATCCTCTTGTTGGATTTTCTATTTATCATTACATAGTGTCCTTCTTTGTCTCTTCTTATAGCCTTGGTTTTAAAGTCTATTTTGTCAGACATAACTATTGCTATCACAGCTTTTTTGCTTTTTCATTTGCATAAAATACATTTTTCCATCCCTTTACTTTTAGTCTGTGTATATCTTTCATTCCGAAGTGGGTCTCTTATAGAAAGCATATATATAGGTCTTGTTTTCTTATGTATTCAACTATCCTATGTCTTTTGGTTGGAGCATTTAAGCTATTTACATGCAAAGTGATTATTAATAGGTATGTATTTCTTACCATTTTATTTTTAACCATTTTCCTCTGTTTTCATTTCTTCTTTATTCTTCTTTTAAAAAACCATTTTATTTACTTATTTATTTTTTAGAGAGGGGTAGGGAGGGAGAAAGAGAGAGAGGGAGAGAAACATCAATGTATGGTTGCCTCTCATACGTTCCTACTGGGGACAGGGCCCACAACCCAGGCAATGTGTCCTGACTGGGAATTGATTGAACCAGTGACCCTTTGATTCGCAGGCTGTACTCAACCACTGAGCCACACCAGCCAGGGATTTTTTCTTCTTCTTCTTAGAGCAAGCTCTTTAACATTTGCTGCAATACTGGTTTGATGGTATAAACTCCTTTAGCTTTTTCTTGTCAGGGGAGCTCCTTTTTTCTTCTTCAGTTTTAAATAATAGCCTTGCTAGGTAAAGTAGTCTTGGTTGAAGGTCCTTGCTTTCATAACCTTGAATATTTCATGCTAATCACTTCTGGCCTGCAGTGTTTCTGTTAAGAAATCAGATGAGAATCTAATGGAAGCCCCCTTGTAGGTAACTAACTATTGTGGCTTTTAAGATTCTCTCCTTGTCTTTCAGCATTGCCAGTTTAATTATGATGTGTCTTTGTGTGGGCCTGTTTGGGTCCAACTTGTTTGGGAGTCTCTGAGCTTCCTGTACTTGTGTGTCTTTTTCCTTCACCAGGTTAGGGAATTTTTGGTCATTATTTCTTCAAATATGTTCTCAATCCCTTGCTTACTTTCTTTTCCTTCTGGTCTCCCCATTATGCAGATGTTGTTAAGCTAAATGTTGTCCCAGAGATTTCTTGAGAAAATGAGAAAAACTCTCCTCATTTTTTTTTTATTCTTTTTTTTTTTTGCTGCTCTGCTCGGGTGCTTTTTTTTCTATCTTGACTTCCAAGTTGCTGATTTGATGCTTTGCTTCTTCTAACCTACTGTTTCTTCCTTCCAGTGTATTATTTACTTCAAATATTGCATTCTGTATTTCTGAGTAGTCCTTTTTTATGGTTTATATGTCCTTTTTCATGCTGTAGAGCATCTTTATAATCATTACTCTAAATTCTCTATCTGATAAATTGCTTGCCTCCATTTCATCTAGTTCTTCTGGAGAATTTTCTTGTTCTTTCATTTTGGTCCTGTTTCTTTGTCTTCTTATTTTTTACATCTTTGTGGCTTTTGTTTAATATGTAGTAAATAAATCTGTAAAGACTGGTACAGTCTGCTTGTGACTGGCCCTGGTCAACCTTTTTGGAGCTATTAGCAATCCACAGCTTGTGGCTCCCTCTCTGCTGGGCCTTGGTGTGTGCAGAAAGAACCAAACTGTGCACCAAGGCTGGCTTTTCCCAGTACCAGGCCTGGGGAAGAATCAATTAAAGTCTCAGATCTCCCAGAGACTCACCTCTGCCTACAGGCTTTCTGTTAGGCTTAATTATTGAAATAGTCTCCAACTGTACTCCTCAGCAGCCCTGTTTAAGCTCCCACAGGCAGGGAGAGAGGGATTTCTGTGTGGGGGGCTATTGCCACCCCTCAGGCTGATGCCATATGGTGGAGAGTGCTCTGCTTGAGAATGATGTCTTTTGCAGTATGGGAATGACTGAGTACAGGGATCCTGGCAGCTGATCCTTCAGTTCTCTTCCCAGAGCCCCCTAGATTCTCATGTAGCTCTAATCTGCTCTACCCTCCATTTGCTGAAGCCAAACAAAATTTGTATGTTAGCCCTTTAAGAGGCTCTCTGTGTCTCCAGCTGTCTCTCCCTGATGGACAGAAATCCTGCTGCTTTTTACAGACAGATGTCATTTGGGTTCCTTTTCCCGGTACTGGTACTCTAGGCTGGGGAGTCCAGCTTAGGGTTTAGATTCCACACTTCTCAGGGAGAGCCCTCCCAGCCTCTGAAATATTCCTCCGGAACTTCAGCTGCCACCCATGGGAGTACAGCCAGCCCTCTAACACCTCCGCACTTCCTACCAGTCTCCATATGGTGAAGTGGATTCTTCCGTAAGTCCCTGGTTATAATGCTTGTCTCTGGCTAGTGTTCAGTTGTCTATTCAGGATGATTTTTCTATATTTGGTTGTAATTCCAGTTTGATCCTGGGAGGAGGTTAGTGTAGCTTCCACTTACTCTACCGCCATCTTGGATCCCTCTTATTTTCTTCTTTGAAAGTTACTTTTTGCCCTTCGTTGTTGATTTGAATAAACATATACTATGTAAAGTTTATGACTACATGGTATATTAATATTTATGTAATATAGTATATAATGTGTTATATATTTTTTAAGTTTAGACACCCCATTTTTTATATGTTTCTCTCTTTACATAGATTCACCCACTTCTATCCTTGCCTTATAATTACATTTTTATTCTTATAGATAGAAGGTTCTTTTATATTTGAGCATGAGGTTACTCCTGATTATTACCCATTGAAGCTGTTATTTTGTTAGCCATTTACATTTCCAGTTCAGCTTCATTCTTTCTTATGTTTCTTTTTTGTTCCTTTCTACCCAGTCAGTTCTTAATATGGTTTTCCTACAAATTATTTTTCTCATTCTACTGTGTGTTACTGCATTCTGTACTCTCCATTATTTTTTCTCATCTCTGGTAAATTTCTGTAAGTTTATGCCTTCCCAGGAAATTGTAGCTATTATCTCTTCAGCTGTATTTTCTACACCAGTCTCTTTTACTTCTCCTTCTATGATTCCAATGACACAAATTTTATATTTTTCTATTGCCCAATAGATCAGTTTCTTTTCTTTAGTTTGCTTAATTTCTGTTGATCTAGTTTTCTAATTTATATACAATTCTATTATCTACATTCCACTACAGAGCCCCACTAAGTGAATGTTTTATTTCAGATATTGTATTTTTATGCTGTTTTAAAATTTCCATTTGGTTATTTCTTAGGCTTTGAGATGAAAAGCAAGGATCTACAACCTATATCATGCTACCCAGCAAAGCTATTATTTAGAATTGAAAAGCAAATAAAGTAATTCCCAGACAAAGTGAAGCTAAAGGACTTCGTCCTCACCAAGCCATTATTATATGAAATGTTAAAGGGACTTATTTAAGAAAAAGAAGATTAAAAGTATGAACATTAAAATGGCAACAAATTCACAATTATAAACAATTGCATCTTAAAAACAGAGTTAGGAAACAAGCAGAACACAAACAGAATCATAGGTATGAAGGTCATTTGGAGGGTTATCAGTTGGAAAGGGTAAAGGGGAGAATGAGGGAAAAGGAGCAAGGAAGTACAAATTGGTAGGTACAGAATAGACAGGGGGGATGTTCAGAACAGTATAAGAAATGGAGTACCCAAAGAACTTATCTGCATGACCCATGGACATGACCTAAGGTGAGGAGGACTGTGGGAGGGAATGGGGAGTACCAGGTGGAGGGGGGCAAAGTGAAAAAAATTGGGACAACTGTAATAGCATAATCAATAAAATATATTAAAAAGATTTAACTTATTGAGCCAAAGGCAGGGGGGAACAAGAAGGGTATACAAAAAAACATAAAATGGTAGACCTAAATCCATTCATATTAGTAATTACCTTAAACATAAATAGTCTAGACATAACAATTAAGATAAATTGGTAAAAAAAAGACTAAATACCAAAAGAAGCCCTCTTTACAATGAGATGGACAGGTTAAAGAAGTTATAAAAAAATATTCCATGTAGACCAACTGAAAGTTGTAGTGACTATAATAGTACTAGACAAATAGCTTTTAGAACAGGGAAAATTGATGGAATTGAAGGTGGACATTTACATAATAAAAAGAGTCAATTTCCCAAGAAAATATAACCAAATCATAAAATGTCTGCAACTAACAACAGAGGTTAAAAAAAAAAAAGCTGATAGAACTGACTGGAAAATTAGATAATAGAAAAATTCATAATAATACTTGGCTACTTCAGCACTCTTATAATAATAGATGAAGTATACAGAAAATCAGTAAGGAAATAAGATATTGGAGAACATATTATCAACCAACTGACTTAATTATACATTTATAAAACACCCCAAAAGCAGCAGAATTTATATATATTTCAAGGGCAAATGAACATGTTAAAGATCTTATTCTGAGACATATTACAAACCTCAACAAATTTAAAAGAATTGAAACTATGAAATATGTTCTCTGACTATAACAGAATTCAACTAGAAATTAAGAGCAGTGCTGAAAAATCACCAAATATTTGGAAATTAAAAAAAAAAGACTTGTAAATAAATTATGGGTCAAAGAGGAAGTCTCAAGGAAAATTAGAAAATATTTTGAACTGAATGAAAATGCATCATACTCAAATTTATGGAGTGCAGTTAAAGCAGTACTTAGAGGGATATTTAACACATTAAAAGCATATATTAGAAAGGATGAGCCCTGGCTGGTGTGGCTCAGTGGTTTGAGTGCTGGCCTGCGAACCAAAGGGTCACTGGTTTGATTTCCCATCGGGGCACATACCTGGGTTGCAGTCCAGGTCCCCAGCAGGGGGCGTGCAAAAGGCAAACACACACTGATGTTTCCGTCTCTGTCTCCCACCCTTTCTCTAAAAATAAATAAATAAAATCTTTATTAAAAAAGATGAAAGATGTATAGTCAGTAATCTAAGATTCCGCCTTAAGAAATTTAAAAAAGCAGAGAAAATGAAATCCAAAGCAAGAAGAAAGAAGGAGTTAATAAAACTAAAAGCAGAAATTCATGAAATTGAACACACAAAAACAATTGATAACACTAATGACATAGAAGACTGGTTGTTTGAAAACAGTAATAAAATTCATAAACTTCCAGTAATGCTGACCAAGAAGAGAAAACACTGTTAAGAGAATAAGATAAGCCATACACTGGGAGAAAACTGTTGCAAATGATGTGGGTTTTTTTTTTTTTTACTTTAAAAAATCTTTCAATTATAATTACAAATCACATATTTAACATAGGGCTTGTATCCAAAATATTCAAAGAGTTATAAATATGTAACAGTCTGAAAAGAAATAACCCAATTTGAAAATGGGCAAAAAAATTGAATAAATACTTCACCCAAGAAAATATACAAATGGCAAGTACACACTCAAAAAGTTGCTTAACATTATCAGTCATTCAGGAAATGCAATTAATATCAGAATCAGGTTCTACTACACACCTGTACCAAGTTCTGGTGGGGATATGGGGGAAATCTAAATTCTTCACTGGTAGAAATGAATGCAATGTAGTTTCCCAGTAGTCTCACTCCTTTACTCAAGAGAAATGAAAACTTATATTTATGTAAAGACCTGATTTATAGCAGCTTTATTTATAATCATTAAGGACTGGAAACAACCCAAGTGTCCTTCATGTGATGCATTCACCAATGGTTATATATCCATACACTGGACAAACTCAGCAATAAAAAAAAAAAGACCTCCTTCTGCACACAACAACATGGAAGAATCTCAAATGCATTATGCTAAGTGAATGATGAGACCCTAAAGGTTATATACAGTATGATTCCATTTATATGACAGTCTAGAAAAGGCCAAATTATATGTCAGAGAATAGGATCAGTAATTACTAGGGGTTAGAGGTTGGGAGAGTTGATTGTATAGTGTCCACATGAAGGAGTTTTTTGGGGTGGTGGAATTGTGATATGTGTTATGGTCCTGGTTACATTACTCCTTGCAAATTTACTGTAAATTGTATATTTATAACTCCCCAAATTCTATTGTTTCCCATTAAAACACAAATCAGAGGATGCCACCTTTTCATTGCAATACTTAAAAATTCCCACTCCTTCATCCCCAGTGACTTTAGGAAGTTAGGTAGTTCTTCACCTAACTTTCACCAGTGCACAGTAAAAAGAAACCCCAAGGAACATTTACCACCATCCTTCTACGTTTTTCTTGACCAAATGTAACTTTTACGTTTTCTCTGTTTTGGAAATGAGTAATGGCATGCATTCTCTATTCTTTTTTAGGAGTAGATGCCTTAAATTGGCACTTCATATATGCCTTACTTTTTTCTTCTTTTCTAGTTTTCCCTTTCCCCTAATCTTTTCCACATGTACTATTTAGTCCACTTATTCTTTTATTTCACAATCCATTTAGGCCCTATGCTAGTGTCTTAGTATACAAAGATTATTAAGACATGTTTTTGCATGAAATTCAGTATTGGAGGGCAGAAGGAGGATGCATTAACCAATAAGGGTATATAATAGTGTCATTGAGTCATAATAGAAGTATTAATGAGCGTGATGTAGCACAAAAATGTGAATAATTTGTTCTTCTTGGATGAGTCAGGGAAGGCTTCACACAGGAAAAGGCATAAAAGTACCTCAAGTTAAAGCAAATTAGAATTTAATCCTTTAAAATGTCATCTGTGACTTTGATTGTGGACTAGTAGGCCAGACATTTTAAGAAAAATATGAAATTTAACAGCCAAGTGATAAGAAACAAGCTTGTAATTTTGTTAGGTTTTGTGGAAAATAACTGATTAAAACAAAAATATAGAACATCTTGAAATGTCTGATATTATTAGTAGACATATTATTGTAGCCTGGTAAATTTAGTTCAGTGACTTTAAATTGCATAGGGATAAACTTAACCTGTTTATAATATAGTAAGTTTAAGGTTCAGTAGTAAATAAGTAGTATGTAGTATCATAAAAGACTACAGACTATCAATTAGTAACACGCCACTGACTGAAGAAAAAAATGATCAAGTGTAAGGAGACACTATGTCAAATTTCCTATGAATTAATGTACTAATTATACTTACTAATCTTGGGCTTGCTGACTGATATTCAAGTTAGATTTTGCCTTGATTCTGAATATTTTCCAGTTATACTTGTGTGCAGTGAGTCCTTTTGTTGTTTTTAAATTCCTGTGCTTTAGCATGGTTGGTCTTTTGCTTTTTCTTGATTGTACCAGGCACACTCCTGCCATAGTTTACCATTGCACTGGCTGTTCACTGTCTGAATTGCACCGGCCATTCTCTTGGTCTGAAATACACTTCTAGATATCTGAGTGGTTAACTCCCCCATCTGTTTCAAAACTGCTCATTGAAGCCTAAACCCATCTACCATATTTTAAATTATAATTCACCTCTCTTTTTTCAACCAAGAGGTCAACACCTGACCTCTTCTCCCTGTGCTATTAGTATTTGCTGTCTTAACTTCTAACATACTTTACGATTTACTAATTATGATTATTATTTATTATCTTTCTTTACCTCCACTAAAATGTAAGCTTAACCACAACAAAGATCTTTGTTTGTTTTGTTCATCGATAGATCTCAAATCTCTAGAATAGTGCCTGGGGTATGGTAGGCACTTAGTGAGTGTTTGTTGGAAAATAGAATTCCTAATGCAACAATAATAATCTCTGAGTTTTTTTTCCTGATAGTATCTAATTCAGACTCTTAAAATGAGTTAGAATGCCTGTGGCTTCACGTTTTAAAATTTCTCCAATCCACTTGAACTGGTATGATACCTGAGCATTTCTCAGGAACACTGGCTTGAACCTCAAAGCTCTTCCTGATTTAGATAACAGTTAATCTCCCTGGGAGCTACCTTTTGAAGTGAAGTGTAAATACCTTGAGAAACAATGGGTAACTATAACCTTGCCCATTTCGCTTTTGAATTTTCTTTATTATTTTTTGAAGGTTTTCCAACTTTTGATTTAGTATGAACACAAAATGAGACTTGAATTGTTTCTGTAGTAACACATGAACACAATGCACCCAATAAAAAGCCATATACTCAGGCCAAAACATGATACAATAGATAAGAAAGCAGCTCTGAAGGTTACCAGAGTTTGGTTTTTAGACAATGGACAAGGCCACCACTCTGAGAAACATTCTTTTAAGTTACACTTGGAAATTTAGGAAAGCGTCAACAAATTTTGTATCTCCAAAAATCATAATATTCAAGGAATTCTTGAAACATCCAAGGTTTTATGTAGCATGGTAAATTTAGTTCAGTGTCTTTAAATTGCATAGGGAGTAAAATTAACCTATTTAGAATAGAGCAAGTTTAAGGTTAACTAGTAAATACATATGTAGATTTTAAAAACAGAAAGCCCTAGTCTCTAAACCAAGTATGGTGAAAAAGGTCAGTAACTGGAAAAATTTAAGTAGCACTCAAATTTCCATAGTCTTTATATACCTTTTACAATTGAAGTAATATTCCTATACTTCATTTATTCTTTAGCTTGTTGCCCTCATCATTCCTTGTTTCTCTGATGACTTTTGAAGAGCCTCTTTTTTCATTTTAAGATTTTTTCCCATAACAGCAATATAGACTATGTGACTTTGCTTAAATCCATATTAATGATCTACCATGTTACTTTTTTAAGAAAGAAGGAAGGCAGGGAAGAAAAGAATAAAGCTCTTTTACAATTCCTTAATTTAACCTCTTTTTGTATATATACTTTTTGTCTTCTTGAGCTACCAATCATTTTTGTCTTCCACCTTTTCTGTAATCCTCATAAAAATGACAGTGTTGTACATCTATTGCTATTGTCTAGTTCCAGGACATTTTCATCACCCTAAAAAGAAACTCAATACTCATTAAGCAATCAGTTTCTTTTTTTCTCTTTCCCCATTCCCTGGAAACTGCTAATCTACTTTTGGTACTTGTGGATTTATTTTTTCTGGACATTTCATATAAATGAAAACATAAAAATATGTGGACCTTTTGCATGGCTTCTTCACTTAACACGATGTTTTCAAGGTTCAGCCATGTTGTAGCATGTATCAATACTTCGTTTACTTTTATGGCTGGATAATATTCCGTCATATGGCTACACCAGATTTTGTGTACTCATTAATGATATAATAGACATATAGATTGTTTCTACTTTTTTCTCATAAATAATGTTCTTGTGGACATTCATATGTAAGTTTTTCCTTGAACATATGTTTTCTATTCTGCAGTATATTTCCATTTAATTTTTAACAAGTACATAATATTCCATTATATGAATATTATGTACCAAAATTTTATTTTTTATAAAAATGCTAACAGAAGACTGTATAAGAACAACAATTAAAATAAAATTTAATTTAAAAAAAAAAAGAAAAGAGGAAAAAAATAAAATAAAATAAAAATGCTGTTACATATCTCTGACCATTTGTTTATCTTTACCAGATTTTCTAATTTCTTTAAAATTATTTCCTACAAGTAATAGCTAATGAATTCTTAGAATTCTACTTACTGAAATCAAGGGTATGCACATTTTGATATATGTACTATATTTTACTTAATACATGTGGCTATATTGTATACCAGAAAGGTTGTACCAACAATAATGTAAGTGATTGTTATTTTTTTCATATCCTCATTGTACTGTATTATTAATATTTTTATTCTAATTTGATAGAAGGAAAATATCCTCTTTGGCTGTCTATAATATGAAATATATAAAATATTTTGTTACTTTAATTTGTATTTATTTGCAAATGAGATTAATATATTTTCATGGCTATTATTCTTTTCTTAATTTCCTGATTATGGCTTTTGCCTTTTTCTTTTGTAGTAAGTTTTCTTTGTTATCCTCGAATAGAAAAAAAGTATTTTCATCACATGAAACTAGTTTTTATATACTCTGTTTTCATCAATAATGACTTTTTTCTCCCTGTTTTTAGTCTCCTTACATGATCACTGTTAATAGTTTACTATTTTATTTTATGCTTATCATTTTTACATGAAACTTTATTATTTCTGTTTTGAAATATCTGAACTATTTTTCCTACTTTTGTAATGTTTTGTATAATTTTGAATGTCTAAATTTCTAAAATACATAGTTTTCAAATACTTGGTTATTTGCTTCTGTTTCTAGCTCTGTGATTGTTGTAGTACTCTGAATTACTGTATTTGCTGTAGGCATTTCTAGATGAAGAGAAAGAAAAATATCTCAACTATTTGTACTTACATATTAGGAGATACAGACAGAAGCAAAGACTAAAATAGTCTTTATATTTTACAATCAAACCATAGTGTTCAAGAAGTAATTTTAATCACCAATTTGAAATACTTAGAGCAAGAGATTTATTAATGTTTTAAACTTTGTTATACCTGGAGCATTTTTTTAAAGGTTTTATATGAACTTCACTTTCAAAACTCCTTCAAAACAAAAAATTCGAAACTTAGATTTTGTTTCTGACCAGGAATACCATATAAAGAAAATATTATAAAAAGAATTAAATATTATCTACTGTTGTTAAAATTGCCTAAGATTATTTTAATGTCTTTTTTAAATATATGAGAGAGTTAATGAAATTTATGATAATAGCAGGTAATCCAAATTTGGGGGTTTAGCAGGAATTGATTCTCTCTGATACCAGTTCATTTTCATGTTTGTTTATCTGTTTTCAGCCCTTTGAATTTCTGCCAAAAAAGTAATGAAACATTTCCAGTTTGACCTTAGAATTTTTACAAACTACCACAGAACAACTTAGAGTTCTTGCAATTATCAAGTTCTTGCAATTGTCTTTTTCTTAGTAATGGAAGTTGCTTTCTTGTTAATTTTTGTTTTCTAATTTCAGCAACAGTTTTGATCACTTTTAATACTCAAATATTGCTAATATAAAGGAAGTAAATATTTTATAGAAAATAAAAATGATTGCACAGTTTATTCACTTCAGTTCGTGATAATTTCAGTTCCTAGTTCCTTCTTTCTAATTCTAATAAGTTGCTTGCTTACATAACCTAATATTCTAATTTTAACTTTAACCTATTAAGAAATGAAAAGTGACCACATAGAAAAGAAGATAATATTGTTGCATTGTTAGCTGAATTACATTGCATGTTGCAGTTGTAAATAGTACTTCACTGAATGAGTTTTCTCTAAATACATAGTTGAAGAGTCAAAATTTCAAATAAGGACATGAATTAATATTTTCAATGACAAGATAGAGTAATTACATCTGGTATTACCTATTTAAAACAAAAACTTGTGAAAATTCTTAATTACTAGCTGAAAATTTATAGTCAGTTTTCTTGTTTGTCCTACAAATGGCCATCAGTATAGAAACTAATCCATCTAGGGTCCATCTTAGAGCAATTAAGTCATATACCTGTAACTTTATTAGAAAAATATATACACAGAGAAAAATAGAGTCATTATAGCAAAGGCAAAAATTTTACCTTCTGCATAGTTGTTAACACTTATCAAATTTTGTCAATCATGATAATGTAGTGAAGTCATCAAAGATATCAAAGTGAATATAAAGTTGGAACAGGGCTAACATGAAAAGATGGAGGAATGAATATCATATTTGTAAGATTAGATTTATAATCAAACTTATAACTGAGGCTAATTCATTTGTTTAAAGCAGTCATCACTAATCTCTATATGTGGACCAATTTCCAAATTAATAAAAAGATGATAAAGTTGCATTTATTTTCAATTATTTTTGTTTTCTTTGTATTAAATCTTTTTTATTGTTTTTCTATTACAGTTGTCCCAGTTTTCCCCGTTTGCCCACTCCACCCATCCCAACCCCCTGCTTCCACAGTCAATATCCACACTGTTGTCCGTGTCCATGGGTTATTCATACATGTTCTTTGTCTAGTCTCTTCCCCTTCTTTCTATCATTATCCCCCTCCCCCCTCCCCTCTGGTCACTTTCAGTCTGTTCCATGTTTCTATGCTTGTGGTTCTATTTTGTTTGTTATTTAGTTCATTAGATTCCTCTTGTAGGTGAGATCATATGGTATTTGTCTTTCACCAACTGGCTTATTTCACTTAGCATAATATTCTCCAGTTCTATCTTTGCTGTTGCAAAGGTAGGAATTCCTTCTTTCTTCTGCATAGTATTCCATTGTGTAAATATACCAGTTTTTTTTTATTTTATTGATTATGCTATTACAGTTGTCCCATTTCTCCCCCATCATTCCCCTCCACCCTTCATACCCCCTCCCACCCACATTCTCCCCTTTAGTTCATGTCCATGTTTCATAAGTTCTTTAGCTTCTACTTTTCCCACACTATTCTTGCCCTCCCCCTCTCTATTTTCTATCCACCATGAGTGCTATTTATTCTCTGTACCTTTTCTCCCTCTCTCCTCCTCCCACTCCCCTGTTGCAAACCCTCCATGTGCTCTCCATTTCTGAGTTCCTGCTCCTGGTGTAGTTATTTGCTTAGTTTGCTTTTGTTTTAGGTGTGGTTGTTAATATCTGTGAGTTTGCTGTCCTTTTACTGTCCTATTTTTTATCTTCTTTTTCTTAGATAAGTCCCTTTAACATTTCATATAATAAGGGCTTGGTGATGATGAACTCCTTTAACTTGACCTTATCCGAGAAGTGCTTTATCTTCCCTTCCATTCTAAATGACAGCTTTGCTGGATAGAGCAATCTTGGATGTAGGTCCTTGCCTTTCATGACTTGGAACACTTCTTTCCAGCCCCTTCTTGCCTGCAAGGTCTCTTTTGAGAAATCAGCCAACAGTATGATGGAAACTCCTTTGTAGGTGACTGTCCCCTTATCCCTTGCTGCTTCTAGAATTCTCTCCTTCATTTGAATCTTGGCTAATGTAATTATGATGTGCCTTGGTGTGATCCTCCTTGGGTCCAACTTCTTTGGGACTGTCTGAGCTTCCTGGACTTCCTGGGAGTCTATTTCCTTTGCCAGATTGGGGAAGTTCTCCTTTATTATTTGTTAAAATAAGTTTTCCACTCGTTGCTCTTCCTCTTCCCCTTCTGGTACCCCTATAATTTAGATGTCGGGACATTTAAAGGTCCTGGAGGCTCCTCAGCCTCTCCTCATTGTTTGAATTCTTGTTTCTTCCTTCTTTTCTGTTTTGTTGTTTGTTTCTTCCTTCTGGTCCACTCCATTGATTTGAGTCCCAGTTCTCCTCCCATCACTGTTGGTTCCCTGTGCATTTTTATTCATTTCACTTATTGTAGCCTCCATTTGTTCCTCACATTTTCGACCAAAATCAACCAATTCTGTGAGCTTCCTAATCACCAGAGCTTTGAACTGTGCTTCTGATAGGTTAGCTACCAGTGCTACGAGCTCTGCATCTGATAGTCTGACCACCTCCTGGTTGCTCAGGTGAATCATCTCTAGGGCCCCAGTCTGCTTTCCTGTCTGAGCCATCCTTGGTTTTGGTCTTTCTGTTTTTGTCTGGTTGTAACTGTTACGTAGTGAGGGGTGGAACCCTAGGTGTTCACCAGGGTGGGGCAGCCCAGTTGCTGGTTTATGATGCTGGATGTGGGGGCGGAGTTGGAGAGGGGACAGTGGTGCTTGCTCTGTGCTCTTTCCCAGATTCCAGTCTCCTCAGCCTCCTTCTCCTGTCCAATTGGGCCCTTCTGGTGCTGATTTCCATGTGGGTGGGTCTGTGCACGCTCCTGGACCCTGTGGGTCTCCCCAGTAACTCTCCTGTGAGGCTGGGGCTCCCTTCCAGCACCTCAGCCCCCACAAGTGTTTTCCATGGGTGCTTCTAGGCGTCACTTCCCAGCACTGGGGCCCTGTATCATGCAGTCTGTCCTTTGCCTGTTTTCGCCTGGTTTATCTGTGCACGAATTTGTATCCATAGTCAGCCACCTTGTGCACCTCGCTGGGTCTGCTTCCATTTGGCAATGCCGCCGCCTGTGCACCTGGGGTGACCGTGCACCTGGTGCTGGGACCCAATTCCCCCAGCCGTGGTCTCTGCTGGCCGCTGACTCTGCCCCTCTTACCGGTCTGGGTGAATGTTGTCGGACTCCTACACAATTCAATTTTCTGCCTGTCCTGGTTGGGTTTTCTTTTTTTCTGGTTCTATATTTTTGTTGTCCTTAATCTTGGTTGTGAGAGGAGGCTCAGCGTGACCAGCTATGCCTCCATCTTGGCCAGAAGTGTACCAGTTTTTTTATCCACTCATTTACTGATGGGCACTTGGCTGTTTTCAGCCCTAGGCTATTGTTAATAGTGCTGCTATGAACATAGAGGTGCATAGGTTCTTTTGAATTGGTAATTCGGGATTCTTAGGGTATACTCCCAACAGTGGAATCACTGGGTCAAAAGGCAGTTCCATTTTTAGATTTTTAAGTTTTTGAAAATTATATACTTTTTGGTAAGAAACTATTGTGTCTTCAGTATGATTAAACATTCTTTTATTTTTACAGTACTTAGATGAAAACACAGGTACTAAACTTAGGGATATTGGTCTTGGAGAGGATGTCATGAATTTGACCCTGAAGGCAAAGGAAGTAAAGGCAAAAATAAATGATTGGGACTATATCAAATTAAAAAGCTTCTACACAGCAAAAGAAACCAACAAAACAAAAAGGCAACCAATTGAATGGGAGAAGATATTTGCAAACAACAGTTCTGAGAAAGGGTTAATATCCAAAATATATAAAGAGCTCCTACAACTTAACATCAAACAAATAATCCAATTAAAAAATGGCAGAGGACCCTCTCCCAAGAAGATATACAAATGGCAAAAGATATATGAAAAGATGCTTAATTTCATTAGCTATTAGGGAAATGCAAATCAAAATACAATAAAATACCACCTCACACCTGTTAGAATAGTTATTATCAACAAGATAAGTAATAAGGGTTGGCAAGTTTCTGGGAAAAAAGGAACCCTCATTCACTGCTGGTGGGAATGTAAAGGCGTACAACTACTATGAAAAACAGTATGGAGGTTCCTCAAAAATTAATAAGTTAGCATAGGACCCAGCAACCCCTCTTCTAGGTATCTACACAAAACATTTGAAAGCCTTTGTTTGCAAATCTATATGTACCCCTAAATTCATTGTAGCAATATTGACGGAGGCTAAGACATGAGAACAACTGAAGTGTCCTTTGATAGAGAACTGGGTAAAGAAGAAGTGATACATATATACTATGGAATACTTCTCAGCCATAAGAAAAGATGAAATACTGCCATTTGTAAAAACATGAATGGATCTTGCAAATATCATGCTAAACAAAATAAGTCAGAAAAAGTGAAGAACCATGTGATTCACTGATATGTGGAATATAAAACTGAAAGCAACAAATGAACAATCAGGAAGAACAAACAAAAACTTGTAAACGTAGACAACAATGTGGTGGTTACCAACTGGAAGGGGATGGAACAGGGAAAACCTCCTGGAAATTGGGGGGGGGGGTTTGGGAGGCACCAGGGATGGAACCTGAGCAGCAGATGGACTACAGCTTCTGAACTAGTATATGTCACCCTTGCAACCAGGGTGCACACTGGCCATGCAGGGAATTCTGGAGGAGCCTTTATAAGGAGAGCATGGCGAACCACACTTTCTTGGATTGTTAACTCTTTCCTGGAGGGGCTAGAGTTCCTAGGTCCTGGGTTTTGGGGACTGAGTGTCCCCTGGAATGTTCCCGGGCCTCCACCCTGAGTTCTCTAGGGCCAGCCTAGAGTGCAGCGAGCAAGAGGAGAGGGGAATGTTCAGGCAATAGGCCCCACACGTCACCAAAATGGGAGGCTGCAGCAACTGCCACCTGCTCATGGCCCACCCCTCCAACTCAAGTCTGGCAGGCCCCATGCCCCTTCCCCAGACAAGCAGGCACAGCAGCTGCTGCCCACCCTTGGCTCATGCCAGAGCAGGACTGTCTGTTATGGCTCTAGCACAGCTGGGGGTACAGGACTCCCCGCTGCCTTCAGCAGGAGTCTGGCAATGGTGGTTCCCCCATCACTGCTGATCTGCCTATGGGACAGAAGACTTTGGGACCATTCGGGGCTTAGATTCCACACAGTCGGAAGCCAGCTCTGCAGGAGGCAGGGTCCCATGCTGGGATGTGTGCCTCACTGAACTGCAGCATTTGGGGCGCTACAACCCAATACACTCTCTCACCTGGAGAGCATCACATGGTGACTGAAAGCTGCACACAGGATGCGAGAGCTGGGAAGTTCCTTACCAGTGGAGCTTCCATTGCATGGCCATCTGGAGTGATCTAGCAGTGCATCCCAGACCCTGACAGGGAGAGCTGTTGTGAGACGTAGCAACTCTGAAACCCATGAGTGCATACCCCAGAGAAGATGCAGACCTATTTGCGTGGCCGACTTAAGCTCCAAAAAGACAGATGAGCAATAATGGGGAACTTCTGGGTTTAGTTTTAGGCTTTTAATCTTCCTGGGGTGGCTGGTTTACAGTGCTTTGCAAATGAGGTTGTCTCGAATATTTCCAGTCCTCTCTAATTGGGTTTCCTGTTAATAAAAACCTGTTTCCTTCCATACAAATCTTTGTATTACATGTGTATACATGGCAGCATGGGGCTGGATCCCATGCTGCCTGGTAGAGGGGGTGGGGGATAATAAAGGATAGAGGAATATCAAATACATGGTGACAGAAGATGATGTGACGTTGGGCAGTGGGCACAGCAGCACAATGTACAGATGATGTATCATAGAATTGTGCACTTAACCAATGTCACCCCAATAAATTCAATTTAAAAATAATAAAATTAAATTATAAAAAAATAAGTATTTAGCATATGTTTTAAAACAAAGGTTTTATCTACTTCAGTTCCTCTTTTTAAATTATAAAAAATAAGTTAAACATATAAATATTTAATATTATGTATTTTAAAATGGAGGTTTTATTTCAGTTGAGACTCTTTTCCATAGACAAGTATTCCTTGGGCCACTTTGGAATAATGTCAGCTTTGTTGTTCAGGTGTGTGTGTGTGTGTGTGTGTGTATGAAAACAACCATGCTAAGGATTTAAATTTTGTATGACAAATATTTACTTCAGTTACACTACACATTTACCGTCTCATCATTTTTATTATTTCTGAGGCTGTTAGTGAAAACTCATAACCAACCAGGAAAGCCAACGGACTGATTTTCTTCCCCCTGTCGGATGTTGTCTATCTAGCCGGAGGAGTACGCAGCATGAGCCTACAGGGAGTAGAAATGTTCTGGGTCTAGACAGAGTTTTTTTTCTGTGTCTGTCATTTCTCCCCTACAAAATAAAAGAAGTGTTAAAATTTGGCTGCAGGTAATTTGGAATTTATTGGGTTGTTATTTGGTCTGGATGCTTCTGGTGGCTCATAACTGACCTAGAGTGAGTTATTAAATTATTACTAAAGCAATTAATGCCTACAAATAAGTGAAAGTGCTTTACATTTTCACCTGTTGTTTCACAGCCAAGATCAAAATAATATGCATACCAAGGGCATAAAGGCCAACATACTAACAGCTTTAAAAGAAAACAAAACACCTAATTTATAAATTGAGTTCTATAATAGATTCATTAATTATTTCCCACTTTATACCATGATTGATTAAATCATGACATAAATCTGGATATGATATATCTCACTTGATACATTTTTTAAGTAAAATTCCTCTAAGGTTTTCGTGGAAATCATTTTTACTTTGATAACTTTTTAATAAAGTAAATGACTTTACTTTGAAAAATGACTTTACTTTGTATCTTACAAATAAGATACATAACTTTGTTTTCAGGGCAGAGATAGTAAAGTAAATGTAGTTAAACCTTAAGAATTGGTATTCTGATATTTGCAGTGAGAGCATTCTGTTCTTATTTACATTTTAGTGCTGAGAAATTTTCATTTTTGTTTGTCATAGTTGTAGCAAGAACATTATGTTCTAATATGGGCTTCAACTAGGGTACCAATTTATAGATCCTTTTGGATGTACTTCCAACTTGAATTATTTGTTTAAGATGTTACTAATGGAGGTAGGGCATTGAGAATGAATAGTAGAGATGTAGATGTAGCCAATAGCACAACTGTATGTATCTACTTCCTTTCATTTTCATACAACATTACTCACTGTGTTTGGTTTTTGTTTGGTTTCATAAAGGGTCTAAGTATGTGGAAAGGTGTGGGACTATATCCTATTGAAGATTTCATTGTTTGGTTATGAGAGAAGAAAATATTTGTTGGGATTGTGGCATTAGAAATTTGGCTTTGGAATATTCCTGTATAATTATATGAGGAATTTCCAAGCAACATAGTAAGAATTTGTAGTACTTTTGCAGATGGTGATTGTTAAGCAATAAATTGGAAGCTGCTTTAGGAAATAAGACAGTATTTTGCATAGAGTAATCATTTAGCCAGTGTTGGCTAAACTGAAGAACATTTTACCAGATACCTAAGTGCTGTTCTCATAATGCAGAACCATACAAATTTTAACTCTTCTTCGGCCAAACGAGAGAGAGACAGAGAGAGAGAGAATTGCTTTTCAAAATTAATTTGTTTGTAACTTTTAGAAAAGTTAACAGTGAAAAGTGTTTTCTTTTTAAAGTTTTTCTTTTTAAAGAGGCATATGTAGACTTCTGGCCAAGATGGAGGCGTAGCTGGACACGCTGCGCCTCCTCTCACAACCAAGATTAAGGACAACAAAAATATAGAACTAAAAAAAAAAAAGAAAAGAAAACCCAACCAGGACAGAGAGAAAATTGAGTTGTGTGGGAGTCTGACAACGATTCACCCAGACTAGTAAGAGGGGTGGAGTCAGCAGCCAGTGGAGCACAGCCCGCGAAGTTGGATCGGGGTGGCGGGATAAGCTCTGGGTGTGCAGTCACCCCAGGCACACAGGCAGCCACATTGCTGAACCCGAGGAGGCCAAGTGGGGCGCGCAAGGCGGTAGACCATGGACACACATTCGTGTACAGAAAAACCAGGTGAAAACGGGCAGCAAGACAGACTACGTGATGCAGGGTCCCAGCGCTGGGAAGTGAAGCCTAAAAGCATCCATTGAAAATACTTGTAGGGGCTGAGGTGCTGGGAGGGAGTCCCAGCCTCAGAGGAGAGTTCATTGGGGAGACCCATGGGGTCCTGGAGCATGCACAGGCCCATCCACACGGAAATCAGCACCAGAAGGGCCCAATTGGATGGGGGAAGGAGGCTGAAGGGACTGGAATCGTGAGGCAGTGGGGAGCAAACACCATTGTTCCCTCTCGGACCCCGCCCCCACATCCAGCATCACAACCCAGCAACTGGGCTGCCCTGCCCTGGTGAACACCTAAGGTTTGGCCCCTCGCTACATAACAGCCAAGACCAGGCAAAAACAAAAACAAAAACAAAAAACAAAACCAACGATGGCTCAAAAGGGAGAACAGACCTGGGCCCCACAGTTAATTCATCTGAGCGACCAGGAGGTGGTCAATCTATCAGATGCAGAGCTCGTAGCACTGGTAGCTAACCTATCAGAAGCACAGTTCAAAGCTCTGGTGATTAGGAAGCTCACAGAATTGGTTGATTTTGGTCGAAAATGAGAGGAACAAATTGATGCTACAATAAGTGAAATGAAGAAAAACACACAGGGAACCAACAGTGATGGGAGTAGAACTGGGACTCAAATCAATGGAGTGGACCAGAAGGAAGAAAGAAACAACCAAACAGAAAAGAAGAAAGAAACAAGAATTCAAAAAAATGAGGAGAGGCTTAGGAACCTCCAGGACATCTTTAAATGTCCCAACATCCGAATTATAGGGGTACCAGAAGGGGAAGAAGAAGAGCAACAAGTGGAAAAGTTATATGAACAAATAATAAAGAAGAACTTCCCCAATCTGGCAAAGGAAATAGACTTCCAGGAAGTCCAGAAAGCTCAGAGAGTCCCAAAGAAGTTGGACCCAAGGAGGAACACACCAAGGACATCATAATTACATTAGCCAAGATTCAGATGAAGGAGAGAATTCTAGAAGCAGCAAGGGATAAGGGAAAGGAGTTCCCATCAGACTGTCATCTGATTTCTCAAAAGAGACCTTCCAGGCAAGAAGGTGCTGGAAAGAAATATTCCAAGTCATGAAAGTCAAGGACCTACATCCAAGATTGCTCTATCCAGGAAAGCTGCCATTTAGACTGGAAGGGCAGATAAAGTGCTTCTCAGATAAGGTCAAGTTAAAGGAGTTCATCATCATCAAGCCCTTATTATATGAAATATTAGAGGGACTTATCTAAGAAAAAGAAGATAAAAAATAGGACAGTAAAAGGACAGCAAACTCACAGATATTAACAACCACACCTAAAACAAAAGCAAACTAAGCAAATAACTACATCAGGAGCAGGAACTCAGAAATGGAGAGCACATGGAGGGTTAGCAACAGGGGAGTGGGAGGAGGAGAGAGGGAGAAAAGGTACAGAGAATAAATAGCACTGACGGTGGATAGAAAATAGAGAGGGGGAGGGCAGGAATCATGTGGGAAATGTAGAAGCTAAAGAACTTATGACACATGGACATGAACTAAAGGGGGAAATATGGGTGGGAGGGGGTGTGAAGTGTGGAGGGGAATGATGGGGAGAAATGGGACAACTGTAATAGCGTAATCAATAAAATATAATTTAAAAAAATAAAGAGGCATGTGTAGTTCAATAAGTAATTTTCCTAATGAGAGTTATAAGTTCTGAGGTACAAATGTAGCAAATTCAGTCAGGCTTTTGTTCATTTTGCCATCACCAGTTTATTATACTTGGGAAAGAATGATGGGGGTAGAAGTAATCAGGAAACAATTTCTTTTCACTTATGTCTGTCACTTACATAACCCTAGTATCTCCAATAGATAGGCTACAAGAGACGGGCTTGATTTATGTGCTTAGTGTGCAGTCATATTCATCTTAACTGAGTTTAGTGTTTAACACCTGTGTCAGAATTATGTGCAGCCATCTAATTTGGGCTATTCAGTGTGTAATGATAAACTTGATGGCAGATTTCTTAAATATTTGTGTGTTGTTGTTGTTGTTTATTTTTTTTTAAGAGATTTCCCAAAGTTGCAGATGGCTGGCTCATCTCCAAATGCCTCTTCAAGGTACTCTATGCTGGTGATATCTCCCGCCACTCAGCTGCACGGGAGCATGGAATTGACTTACTGGGGAGGGCTGTATCAGTTAAGTGATCTTTTTTAGTACATTGCATGGGTTTTGTAAAGCTTTCTGTTTCTGTTTTGTTAATTTAGAATGCACAAATGTGCTTATGTTAATTTTTATATAAAATTTTCTTGTAATCACAAAATAAAATAACCCATTTACTCTCCTTCCTCTCCATGTGACCTCCTCCATATTTCCATTAAACTCCATTGTTTTGAGAACTATTTTATTAATCAAGTATATCTGTGTTATTTATATTTTATTAGACTTCTTAATGATATATGATTTATTGCTTATCTCCTCAATTTTGTAAGTGCTATGTAATAATATTTGAATGACATGCAAACCAGAGGCTCAGGAAAGTGGTATGAATTTTCAAAAACCACTTAGTAAAACATATACAGGCATTGTCAACAATAACTGCTCTGCCATTCTTGAACCGTTAGTGAGAATATATTCCTTTTCTCCCAGGTTGAATGCATACTTTTATTCATTACTCAAAATTTTTTAATTGAGTTCCTGCTGTATGCAAAACACTGCTAGACCTAACCATTAATTTTGTTTTAATTAGAAATGTCATCATTTTTTAAAGAAAACAGTAAGACAAAGGATAGAAATTAGAAGAAAAATGTCTTTTCATTTCCCCAACCCTAACTCCCACAAATAATCATTTTAAACAGTTTCTTTTGTTTATGTTCCCTATGTATACCCTTAATCAGTACTGAAATAAATTGTGCTTGATTTCTTCTGGTCTACACATTTATACTTATCTTTCTGTGCTTGATTTCTTCTGGTCTACACATTTATACTTATCTTTCTGTATGGACTTCAGCCTTTGGTACTCTAATTCAATATTCTAAATATTATATTTAAAACGCTGGTGAATGAAAACAATAAAACTTTTGTATCCTAGTTGGAAAAATGGTCAAATTACTGAGATAAATAAATCTATTAAGTCAAATTCAGTTTTCAGAGTTTTAGGTGAACTTGTTTATCTTAAGTTTTGGTTTTGGAAGATTAATTAATAATGGATTCATTTTATTATATAGATACATACTTTAGATATTTGTGATAAACTTATTGCCAGTGAACAAGAACTTAATTGTTGTAATAAGGGATAATAAAATGTAATTGCATTTTATAGATTAGTAACTGTGCTTCATATTTGCTAAATAGTTTCTTTGAAGCATCTTACAAGTAGCATACAGAACTAACAATATAATTACAATTATCTAATCGAGACTCTGACTTCTTAAGATTCAGTTCAAAGTGTAAAGTTATTTTTAAAGTATCTAAATTTGTTATCTTTTTTATAACATTAATGATATTTTATTTAGAATATTATTCAAGGTAATAATCTTACTTTCAAAGCTGAGTGGTTTAATAAATATGAACCTCAACTAATAATACTACTTTTTTTTAAAGAAAAGATTCTAACCTCTTACAGAAATGGGAGTTTTCTCTGTTTATTAAAAGATAGTGGAAAATATCAAACTGATTTTATAAGTTAATGGAAAGAAACCTAGGAGTGTTATAAAATTTATAGTAGAAAGATAAATATCTAAATATTAATATATTGCCAACAATAAATCCACAAGTAATCAGTTTTCTTTAAGTGTCTGAAGACATTTGCAGTGATATCCAAATGATTTATTAAAATTTGATGTGACCATTTTTATTACCACATTTCGCCATGTATAATGAGCACCCACTTTTTTGTGTACATTGTACATGAGATTATTATACCCCATGGAATGTAATCATTATGCCCATGTATAATGTGCATCCTTATTTCCCTATCAATAATTTGGGCAAAAGTGCACATTATACACAGCAAAATGCAGTACTTGTCTAGATGAATAGGGGCTCCAAGGCAGTAGTCATTGATATTGTCACCTACGTGATGTATTGTAATGCTAGAAGAACTTCAGCTTGTGAAACCTGTTTTTTGTTTGCTCTTTACATAGTTAAGTACTAGTAGAGGGTGGAGAAAGGAAGTCACTTAACAGATTTATTTATATTTTATGTTATATTATCAAAAAATTATGTATCGTTAACTACTGCTTAGTAGAGAACCACTATAGAAATTTTAGTTCTTGTTCTTGGAAAGAAGGTTTCATTCTAGCCAAAAAATAAGATATAAGCAAAACATAAGCATATTGCATGAAATTAATAGATGTTTAACTTAAATAATATAGAAGAGTAAGTTTAGAATAATATTGGATCCTAGAAATCACATGTTATTTTTAGGTGCTGAAAATGAGGCAGTTTAGTGGGAAAGATATCATGTAGTTGTTAGTAGCAGATCACCTTTTGGTCTAGCAAACCTTTTGTGCCTAAAATGAATTAGAGTTGGATTGATGGAACGGGAATACATTTCAAAAAGTTGTCTGTCATTGGCAAAAAGTCAACTTCTAAGAATTTTTTAATATGTATGTGTATACGTATATGTATATAATTGAAAGCATATTATACATCTATACTCCTAACAGTTTTAAAAAGAATTGTTAATGACAGCATATTTCTTCTCTGGAATAAAATTTCTTTAAGATATAAATTAGTCAGTTTCTTGTGATTTGCTTTTGTGGCTATTTCTAAAGGAAATGGGAATATCTTGGAAGTGATTATTCATTACTTTAGTGGTTGTTTTTAAAGGCATAATCAGCTGGTAGTTGTTTTTTTTTTTAATTGTTGAATGCTGGTTACAGATTAGTACATCTTTTGCTAGCAGTTAATATTTGTTCAAGTAAAAGTGATGTTCAAGTAATAATATTTCAAATAACCAATTGAACCCTTCTATTATTTTTAACTAAATCCAACCCTTTTCATAGATGCAAAAATTACTTATTTACATAAAATTCTAGATATACAGGTAATTTCCATGAGAACATTTAGAGGTTCTAATAAGGGAATCCACCTTCTGTTAATCAGAACCAGTCTTTTGAATATGAACAACAATTTAGTGTCTTGATTTAAGTACTTTGATTTAGAAACAATGCACATGGAAGAAGAGGGAAGAAAGAATCAAGCCAAGTTCTCTTCACATCTAGTTTGTTGAGTATAGTGCTATGAAGATACTGCTAGTTTTTTAAATCCTGCAAGTTATGATGATATACCATTCTATTAATTGTTTAGTTTCTTAGTTTGTACTCTGGGAAATCTTGTCATTACGTCTTGGATAAAAGTCTTATAGATCGCATATCCCACCCATAGCTAGAGTCCTAAGGATTTAGTGCCCTTTCCTTCTCTGTTTAACCTAATTCTAGAGTTTTAGTTTTTCTTTATCTTTGTTTCCTCTCCTCCAAAGTGGAACTTTGTTATATTCTTTTGGTTTCCGACAGCTCTGCTTTTCTATTTTTCCTTAGCCATGTCAAACTCATGAGGTTTAAAATAAAGTCACCAGAGAAACTGTGGTTCTCCCTGTTCCACGATCCCTGCCAGCATTTAGTACTCCTTTTCTTGAGGGAGGTCTGGCAGCTATACCTCTCTTTTTAAAATTATAGAGTGATTCCAATCAATAGTAGGTAAAGAAAATTACTTGAGACTTGACGCATTTTAGGGAGGCAAATTTAGAATGGTTGATATGGGACAAAGTTAGATTGGGGAGTAAATTTTAAAGGTTTTTCTAGGTTCTAAGCAAGTAATGGGAAAAACTTAACTTTTCATCTCATTTCTACTTTGTGGTGCAAGGGGAATTTGGGTCCCTTAACTGTTTGTGTGATAGCAGTAATAATAATAGTGTTAGTTAACATCTGTACTGGACTGTATAGTAATTGCCTGTGTTCTCATGGAGAACTATCTAATCTGCCTGTGTTCTCATGGAGATACTCCAATTATTGTTGATTTACAGAAGAAATACTTACAGAGTGAAGTCATTTGCTCAAGATTGCACAGCTGGAAAGTGATCTGTCTTAAAAGCCTCTATTCTTAACCACTAGGCACCTGCCTCCTCTCCAAATGGCTAACAAATTGATGACATGAAAATTGCCCTAAAGACAAACTATATTGAAATACTGTTCCAGAAACTTTAACTAAAGAAGAGAAGAAGCTTAGAACAGTGATGGGGAGAGATTGAAAGGAAGAAGGGAGATTATATATACAGGGTTCCTATATGTTTCTGTTTGTTGGTAATAATATTTGATTTTTAAAGAGACCTTAGAATTATATATTTGAGTAAGGATGTGTAGATGCTCATATATGTGTGTATATATACATATATGTAAATATATTTATTTAGAATATTTGTAATCTAGCATGGAGACATCTTGATACCTTGAATTCATGGAGATATCTTAAATTCAGATTGTCATTGAACTATTACTATAAAAAGATGCTAATTAGATTTTTTAAAATTCAGATTCTTGTACGCATTGCAATTGAAATGATCTATTTTGTGTCCCTTTATCAGTTGATTTGTTTAATAAATATTTATTGAATGCCCACTGTGAGCCAAGTACTGGGTCAAGTGCTGGAGATTGATTTAAAGACAAATAAGATACAATCCCTGCCTTAGCATTTTTACCACCTAATATGTGAGACAATCAAGTGAACAGGTAATTATAAGGGTAAGTAAGGGACTGACTCACTGTAGACATCACACATGGCTTAACAAGAAGAGGCCTTTAGAATAAAGTCACTTCTGGCCAAGATGGAGGCGTAGGAGGCACACTGTGCCTCCTTGCACAACCAAAATTAAGGACAACAAAGATTTAGAAAAAAGAAAACAATCAGAACTGATGGAAAATTGGACTGTATGGAAGTCCAACAACCATTCATCCAGACCAGTAAGAGGGGCGGAGTTGCGGCAGGAAAAAGTGGAGGTAGGCGGAACCAGGCATGCAGGCAGTGGCTGGCAGATCCCAGGCACACAGGTGGTAGCTAGCGGACCCCGGGCGCAGGGTGGCTACAGGTAGGCCCAGTGAGGCTGTGCAAGGTGGCTGGCTGACTAGGTGGTCCCATATTCACGTGCAGATAATCCAGACAAAAATGGGGAGTGAGATAGACCTCTCAACCCAGGGCCCCAGCGCCAGGAAATAAAACCTAAAAATACTGATTGAAAACACTTGTGGGGGTTGAGGTGCCAGGAGAGACTCCGAGCTACACAGGAGAGTTCATTGGAGAGACCCACAGGGTCCTAGAATGTACACAAGCCCACCCACATGGAAATCGGCACTGGAGGGGCCCAATTTGCTTGGGGGAAGTGGCAGAAGGGAGTGGAATCTGAGAGAGAGCGGAGCAAGCACCATTGCTCCCTCTCAGACCCCACCGCCACATACAGCATCACAACCCAGCAACTGGGCTGCCCCGCCCTGGTGAACACCTAAGGCTCCGCCACTCACTACATAACAGGTGTGACTAGACCCTCCAAAAAAAAAAAACCAAAAAGAAAAACCCCAAAAATGGCTCAAATGGGAGAACAGATCAAAGACCCAGAGCCAATTCATCTAAGCGACCAAGAGATAGCCAGCCTATCAGATGCACAGTTCAAAGCACTGGTGATCAGGATGCTCACAGAATTGGTTGTTTTGGGTCACAAATTAGATGAACAAATGAAGGCTACACTAAGTGAAATGAAGAAAAACGCACAGGGAACAAATAGTGATGGGAGGAGAACTGGGACTCAAATCAAGGGAGTGGACCAGAAGGAAGAAACAAACAACCAACTAGAAACAAGGAAGAAACAAGAATTCAAAAAAATGAGGAGAGGCTTAGGAACCTCCAGGACATCTTTAAATGTCCCAACATCCAAATTTTAGGGGTACCAGAAGGGGAAGAGGAAGAGCAACAAGTGGAAAACTTATTTGAACAAATAATAAAGGAGAACTTCCCCAATCTGGCAAAGGAAATAGACTTCCAGGAAGTCCAGAAAGCTCAGAGAGTCCCAAAGAAGTTTGACCCAAGGAGGAACACACCAAGGCACATCATAATTACATTAGCCAAGATTCAAATGAAGGAGAGAATTCTAGAAGCAGCAAGGGATAAGGGGACAGTCACCTACAAAGGAGTTCCCATCAGACTGTCATCTGATTTCTCAAAAGAGACCTTGCAGGCAAGAAGGGGCTGGAAAGAAGTATTCCAAGTCATGAAAGTCAAGGACCTACATCCAAGATTGCTCTATCCAGGAAAGCTGCCATTTAGACTGGAAGGGCAGATAAAGTGCTTCTCAGATATGGTCAAGTTAAAGGAGTTCATCATCATGAAGCCCTTATTATATGAAATGTTAAAGGGACTTATCTAAGAAAAAGAAGATAAAAAATAGGACACTAAAAGGACAGCAAACTCACAGATATTAACAACCACACCTAAAACAAAAGCAAAGTAAGCAAACAATCGGAACAGAAACAGAAAGATCTCATGGAGGGTTAGCAACAGGGGAGTGGGAGGAGGAGAGAGGAGGAAAAGGTATAGAGAATAAGTAGCATAGATGGTGGGTAGAAAATAGACAGGGGGAGGGCAAGAATAGTGTGGGAAAAGTAGAAGCTAAAGAACTTACGACCCATGGACATGAACTAAAGGAGGGAATGTGGGTGGGAAGTGGGGTGCAGGGTGGAGGGGAATGATAGGGGAGAAATGAGACAACTGTAATAGCATAATGAATATATATTTAAAAAGATAAAAAAAAAAAAAAAACCAATAAGGTAAAAAAAAAAAAAAGAGGCCTTTAAAATGTCCTGAATGATTATTGGAGTTACCTGTCACTATGTGTAGGCTTTCTATTGGCTGATTAACCATAAGTATATTATTAGAAATACCAGAGGGATCTTTTAATTATTTTATTATTTTTAGAAATTTTAAGATTTTATTTATTTACTTTTTTTAGAGAGAGGCAAAAGGTAGAAGGCAGAGAGGGAGAGAAACATCAGTGTGTAAGAGACACATAGATTGGTTGCCTCTCACACTCCCCCAACTGGGGACTGGGTGCACAACCCAGGCATGTGCCCTGACCAGCAATTGAACTGGTGACCTTTGGGTCCACAAGCCAGCGCTCAATCCATTGAGCCACACTGGCCAGGGTGGATCTTTTTAAAAATACCAATGTCTGAGCACTCCTCTAGAGATTCTGATTATTTATTTTTGGTAAGGTCCAGGCATAAGTATTTTCAAAAAGAAGTCCAGGTAGTTTTATGGTCTGCCATGGTTGGAAATCATTCAAATATTATGTCTGACATAGCTCCTAAAATATGCTTGCTGACAAGAATACTTTTTCATTTTGCTTAGAGAGAAGCTATCACTTGGGAAGGGAAGGTTTGAGATAAAAGTAATTAATTGAAAACAGAAGCACAGATTGAAAAATATAAAAGCTAATATCTCTACATTAAGATTAAACAATTTCTGCCCTGGCTGGTGTGGCTCAGTGGACTGAGTGCCGGCCTGGGAAGCAAAGGGTCACTGGTTCAATTCCCAGTGAGGGCACATGCCTGGGTTGTGGGCCAGACTTCCTGTAGTGGAAGTGTGAGAGGCAACCACACACTGATGTTGCTGTCTCTCTTTCTCCCTCCTTTCCCCTCTTTCTAAAAATAAATAAAATAATTTAAAAAAAAAAGAGTAAGCAACTTCCCTAGGTAAAATCAGTTGAAGAAAGTATTAAAATGTCTCTCATCGCATTTAAAAATACTGACTACAAAATGGTTCTGATGGATCTACTACTCAAAGTCCTGCACAGAAATATTAATACTAAATATGATACACAGAAGATAACATTTCCTCCTCAACAGATACGTAATTACTCAAATCTGAAAGATTAAAATGGTAAGTTCCTGAAGGACTTCTCCTGGGTTGGTGACCAGAAGAAAGCAAATGAATGACAGTTCCAGGGGGGCTTTACTGCTCTATGGATGAGAATGGGCGGGTTGACAATTATAAACAATTAGTGAATGGAGGAATCTAACTGATTATATTTACTTATAGGATAGACCGCATACGGTATTTCATTTCCTTAAATATCCCTATGAAGAAGAGAAAGAAGGTTATGTTTTCATTTACTTATTTTTCTGTTTTTCTGGGTAGAGAAAGTGTTAGAGTATAACTGGTGACATTTAAATTAATGCTCAACTAGAGCCACCAGGAAAATTAGCTGGGTGATACATAGAAGACTACAGGATAGGGTATCCTGTATAGAATATAATATTATTCTATTATTCTGTCCTATTATCAGAATAATAGGATATTAAACTGCAAGAGATTTCTTAGTGTATAGACCCTTTTTACTTCATTTAGTTGAATTTTCTTGTTAAGAAAACTGTGATTTGGATTTATTAAATATATTATCCAAAATAACATAACTAGGTAAAGGTAGACCAGGACTAGATTTAAGATTTTTGGTATTGAGATCTGTTTTTTTTCCATTATAGCACACCACACTGACTCTTATTTTTCAGAGTTTTATTGGTATTGTATTTTGAATTTTCTAGACTAGTTTTCTTTTATTGTGTATTGCAATTTGTCTCCTGAAGGTCAAGTAACCTGGTTTGGTTATGAAAGTCCTCGTAGCTTCTGGGACTATATCAGAGTGGCTTGCCGGAAGGTTTCACAGAATTGTATCTGCAGCATTGAAAATATGGAAAACGTCAGTTCCTCTAGAGCTAAGGTAAGATGTAAATAATAACATGCAATGTGCGTAATCCTAAACAGTCTCAATTCAATTAGAACATTTTGAGCTCTTTGATATATAAAATATTTGTTTTCTTTTCTTTGTTGGAATTAAGTGTTTGCCTAAATTTAACATGTCAGAGACTAGTTTCCTTTTCTATTGCACATAGTTATTTTAGAATACTCTTGAATCTTCACTTTTGTCTTATGAATAGCCGGAAGGTATGAAGCTCGGCACTGCTTAGAAGAACAATGAAGTATTTCCTCTTCTTTGAATTTTCTACATTTTTGAATTACCTAAACCAGTGGCTCTCAGTGTCCTGCAGAACCCTGGGGGTCCATAATGTCAAAACTATTTTCATATAACAGCAAAATGTCATTTGCTTTTTGCACTGTGTTCACATTTGCATTGCTAATGCAGAAGCAATGGTGGGTAAAATTGCTTGTGCCTTAGCCCAAATTAAGACAAAGGCATCAAGCTATACATTGAATTCTTCCCCACCATCAGCTAGTTTTTAAAAAAGAAAAAGCCTCTTTTAGTCAAGAATGTCCATGATGGCTCAGTAAACATTATTAATTTTATTAAATCTTAACCTTTGAGTACCTATCTTTTTTCATATCCCGAGTGACAAAATGGGAAGTGTGCAAAAAAGCATTTCTGTGGCATATTGAAACATGGTAGTTGTGTCAAGGAAAGTTCATGCAGTTGTGTGCATTTTAAACTGAACTGGACATTTTTGCCATGTAATACTATTTTTATTTGAAAGAAAAATGTAGGAACTGTAGTTCTTTTAGACATTTGGTAGACATTTCTTAAATACAAATGAACAAAGTGAGCCAATTACTTTAAGGAAAGCAGTTGACAGTATTTGTGACAAACAGTAAAATTAAAGCTTTTGTGTAAAAATTAGAAGTTTTGAAAGCTTGTATTCACCATCTTAAGCTTGATAGCTTCCCCGTACTTAAAGACTTTGCTGGTAACATTGATGTTAACAAATGTATTTTTTAATTCTTTAATTAAAATGTGTTACCATGTGGTAGACCTACAGTAATTCACATTTTCCAAATGATAGATGCATGGTATTCTAAAATCATGCATGAGTAAAAAAATCCATTCAAAGTGCAACAGACCAACAGATTTAATGTAATACAGTATGAAAAGTTCATTAGGTGGTTATAGATTTCATGTTGAAATTAACCTTTAAGAAATGATTACTTACTGAGTTTTGATATAAAACCAAAGGAGAATATCCAGAGTTATCTGAAAAGGCTAATAAAAGATTTCTTTTTCCAACTGTGTAGATACATGCAGCTAGATTTCTTCATATGCTTAAATCTTAATACCACATTGTAACAGATTGAATGTAGAAGCAGATATCTCATTCTCTTTAATTAAGTCATAAGTTAAGGAAAAAATGTAAAAGCATAGCAACTTTTCTCAATATTTTTATTTAGAAAACAATTTTTCATAAAAATGTTATTTATGTTAACATATAATGGGCTTATTTTTTTCTAATTACTTAATATTTTAAAGTTTCTAGTTTTGACTGGTAATTCAGTAAATATCAGTTAAATATAACCTATATAAAGCCTCTTTTGGAGTCCTCAATAATTTTTAAGATTGTAAAATGTCAGAGCTGCTGATACAAACTATATCAATTTTAGTTTAGGAGGTTTTATTGTTAATTGGATTGTCATAGTAGCTTTCCTTACTATTGTAAAACAATAATTACAGAAGAAACTAGTAGAAAATAAAAATTGAAAATTGTTATGTACAGTTTTAACATCAAGACATAATTCAGTTCATTATTCCATGATTATAAACATAAATTATGAGTCTGTATATTAAACACAAGCATAATGATCATCTTTTGAAAGAATAGTTTCTAAGTTTTTTGTTCCTGTATCTATTTGTATTTAGGAATTCTTTTGGAAAAATTTGGTTTGTAAAACTGACTAACATATATTGAAATTAAACTTTTATAAAATATGAACTGAATGTTTACATTTTTAAAAATGATTTATAATATCTAAATTCAGTGACACAATTACAAACCTAGTTAAATAGCTGCCAGTTCGTATTGTGGAAGTGCGTTTTTGGATGAGTTGGCAGCTGTGTTGCACACCACCTTCGGAAGACGAGCAGTTCACTTTGTGAAACCGCTGCTCCTGCTGCGCAGCCTCCGGTCCGTCTCTGATCAAGGGCTTGCCTGAGCCACAGTTACCTTCCTGCTTCATTATCGTCTAACCCTTTTAGATTGATTGGTTTTCTTCCACCTCACGTATTTCTTAGGCCAATAAATATCTTCATTTTTAAGTCAATTATGACTACATTTTTTAATTAAAACCTTTTTTCTCATAGATGTTTTATCTTGTTTTTTATTGTTTGGAATAGGTTGTTGGGGGTTTTTTTTGTCACAATTACTGTCTCCGTAGTCCTTTGGCCTTTATTTTCTTGAAATATTGAATTTATTCATTTATTTACTTTCTAACTGTCTTGTCTTCAGGTTTAAAAATGTACAATTTGAATTCACCTTAGCATCTTAGTTGGGTTTGTATCAGTTTTCCTTATGGTTTAAGAATAATATCTTGGTTTTTGCAGGTTAACATGAAAAGACTAGCTATAATTTGAATGAATCAAGCCTATAAAAATAGAAAGTACCCAGGTGCTACATAACATTCTGTTTTATGTTCAAATACAGAGTAGGAGAGATTAACATGACAAGTGTGTCCTAAATTCTTCCAATATAGAAGAGAACATATTTATAGAACCTGCACACCTCAAAATACAAAAGGTGATCAAAACATTAACAAACATTAGAAATGTCACATTTGGACCTGGGTGGACCCAAGAAATGCAAACCCTAGCTCACCACCTTTCTTAATGAGACTCTTGGGATTAGGTCCTGCACAGCAAGATGCTGCCCAGCAGAGAAAGTTAATATTTATTTTGTAAAAAAATAGTGTTCAGTATCAAAACATCACAGAACATTCATGTTCCAAATCTAGCATTTATGTTTTTTGTTTTGACCAGGCCTCAAACAGATTCCATTTAGTGGGAGAGAGAGATCTATGATTTGCCTGTTTATGCTGGGAAAAATCTGCAGGCAAAGATTGCTTCTGTCTTTATTCATCTTGGTGGGAAGAGAAAGTACTTAATCTACTCAGTAACTCACACCTGCCAAGTGTCAGGACTGAAAGATTAAACAAATACTTCAGATGGCTGGTTTACTGGGCCTTTGAGCTACAGTCTGGAGTGACTAGTAACATACGTAGTGCTCTCATCAAGCCTTGACACTTGTGAAAACATCTCAGAATCAAAGCACCAAAGTTACTTGCTAAACAATGTGCAATTCAGTACACTTGGGATCAAAACAGAGCTTCATTTTTGAATTCAATATAAAAAGCCAGATTCACTCTGATTTCACTTTTAGGATTATGTGGATGACATATAAACAGAGGAAGACAAGATGCACTTTAGAGCAATGACTAATTCAGCATAGAAACATTCTGCAAATTTAGCTGAGTTGACTGAATCAGGAGTATCTGTGTCCTAGTACCACTGTCCAATACAGATTCATTTTGTAGAAACTTGCCACCATGGGAGATCTGATATATAGTCACTGTAAGCGAAGATCTATGAAATACAAGCTTTTCCCTGTATTTGCTTTGTCTGTGACTAGTTGAACCTATTTTCTAGAGCCTAAACATAACCTAACAATGGAATAAAATATTAGAATTGAAGGTCATGCCTATAATTGTTCCATCTCAGGTATATTTGCATTCATTTTTTCTGCAGTATGTAGGGATTCTGCGACATTGGGTTTCTGTACATCAATTTTTTTAGGTTTCAGACTAGAATTAGCAGTCTTAGAAAAATAACTTCATCTCAACAGTCATATTTCATTTTATTTTGAACTTGCCTGTCTTTCCCATCTGCTGTTGGGCTGATTACTTATAAGCATAATATATGATCTCTGCCAGAAACTCCATTAAGTTACTATTATTGATTTTGCTGATACCTCTGTTGGATTTTCTTAGTGTTCCAACTGATTTCAAGCTCGAGAAATCCTTTTTTCCCTTTAGTTTTATTTTCGGCCTCGAAGTATGAGTTCTTGAGTTCTTCCTGCCTTCCTGCATGTCTTGTGTGTGTGCATGTGTGTGTTTTGTTTCTTCTTAAGAATAGTTACTGTTTTTGGCTAGGTCTGGCTTTCCTAGTTTGTGGATGCTTACCCTTTACATTTCAGCTCTTATTGGATTTAAGATACTAGGCCGATTTCTGAATATACTAGTCATATCAACCATTCGTATATCCATGTGTCCCTCCAAAATTTTTATTGAGCACCTATGCCCTGTCAGAACTATGAATGTAATCCTTAGTGCATTCTTATGATATATGTCCCTAATCCTGCCTAGTCTTGTTTGTCTCTTCTCGTTTACTTTTTCCCTTGCTCAGAAGCTGGTGTCATCACTGCTGTGTCCCAGAGGCAGGTTCGCTAAATGGTCTACTGAAAGAGGCAGAGGCAGAGGGGCTGTTAATGATAGCTATAGCTACACCGGAGTTACCAAACACTCTAACTTTACAGTAAGATACAATATCGCAAAGAGACCATTTATATGATCGTTTTCTGTTCTTGACTCACAAATTTATCTCCCTTTATAACCACCACTTGGTATTTACTATCCCTGGTTCTTTATTATGATGACCCCAAATCTTGAAGAACGTCAGAAATACTTAGGGAATTTTGAAAATAAAACAATGTCCCAGGAGAAACCCAAGATACTCTGATTCTGCCCATTTGTTTAACACTGTGTCCATTTTAAATACTAAGTTCATACGAATCTTTTTAAAATATTGTATTTTTATGTCATTTTTCTCTACTTCTAACTGGTGGCTCCAGTGCCTAGGAGCTATGAGTAAGCTATTTATCTCTTTTAGTTTTATTCACTTACTTAACAAGTATATACTGAGTGCCTGCTGTGTGCCAGAAACTGTTGTAAATGCTGAGGATACAGTGGCAGTGTTGAAAAAGATGGCAAAGAACAATGTTTACATCCATCATATTTTAGTAATACAACAAACAAGTACATATGTAGTGCCCCAGGAGAAGCTAGAAAGTGATAGGAGTGGTAGAAGACATGGAGAAGGATTCTGTGAGGCAATAATATTTGAGTCAGGATGTGAATTATGGGAAAAAATGTGCAGTGCAAATATTAAGCTGAGGAAGCAAAGTGTAGACTAGGAGATACAGTCATGATTAAGAATTTGGATATCATTCTCAATGCAATGGGGAGCTACTTGAGCGTCCCTTTTTTGCATTTTTTTAAAGGAATAGAGTAGTATAATCTGATTATGTTTTTAAATGCTTAACTGGGTACAGTATAGAGAAAATATAGAAAGGAGGGGTAGGAGCAAGATAGAAGGAGCAAGATAGAATCAAGTTAGAAGGGTTAATTGGGGTCTAAAAAGATGAGCATGGAGTGAGAAGTGAGTAGTATCTGCTTTCAGTGAAAACAGGATAGCTTTTATTAGAGGAACTTTTCTGCCAAGAGCAATGATAAAGGATGCATGAAATGCATAAAGCAACCAACTTAAGACATAAAAGAACAAAGCATGAGAACTTCAGTGGTCATAATGCTGGAGAGGATGGTTTATGAAGTGTGCCCTACATTCACCTTGGCTTTTAGCCTAAGGGCATTTGTCCATTCACTTCATTATAGAGGCTAAGCAGAGAGCATAGAGTTTTAGTGTCTCTGGGCTAGTGAAACAACTTGGAGCTTGGAACTGCCAGTGAAACCAGGACTTCATTGAGAGGAAAGAAATGCAGACCAGTGTGCCTGAACTTAGACATGCAGTGTTCCTGTGAGATGTTTGCCAATTCTTAGTCATCTGCAGCACAGAGCAAAAGTCTCATAAATCAAGCCGAAAGCGGCAGGTAGGAGACTTAAAAAGCCAGTCAAAGATTTCAGTCCTGTTCTGGAGAGACACACCGTAGAATTCAAGGTCAATCTAATTGGAGGAGTCCTGTAAACACTTCAGGCTTTTATTTGAGAGGCTATCCCTTGGAAGTAAGGGAAATTCAGATGAAGACCAGTCTGAAAAAGGTCTAAACATGGTACCTTAAATGGTACATGGTGATTTTCAAGTTCATTGTCTACCTACCAGAAGAAAAATTAATCTACCCTAGAGAAAGGTAGCATTAGAACTGCTGCAGATATTCATATACAGTGTCTACTATTCAATCAAAAATCACCATGCATTTCAGGAAACAAGATCAAATGACCAAAACTGAGATATAGAAAAGACAATTGAAACTGACTATGGGAGATGCAGATAATGGAATTTTAAGTAATTATAATAGGTTTAAGAAAACACAAATAAAAATAATAATAGAGAATTTTGACATATAAGAAAATCCAAATAACTACAGAATATCCATTTTTAACAAACACAGAACATATGCAAAAATTGATCATTTGTTGAGTTATAATTCATCTCAGTGAGTTTTAGAGGATTGAAATCGTATAAACTATTTTCTAATGACAGTAGAATTAAGCTAAAGTTAATAATAAAGATAACTAAAAAATGGTTGACTAGAAATGAATTTCATGGATGAAAGAAATTACAATTAAAATAAATATTTGGAAAGTAATGATAATGAAAATACACACATAAAAATTTCTACTTAGAGGAAAATAGGTAGGCTTAAATATGCTTTTATGTATTTTTTTAAAAAAGAATAAAGGCTGAAAATTAGTCATCAAAACTTTCATCTCAAGAAGCTATTAAAAAAGTAATAAATTCAAGGTAGAAGGAAAAAATAATCAAGAGCAAAAATTCAGTTAAATTGAAGCAAATGTACACTAAAAGAATATCAACAAAACCAAAAATTGGTGTTTGTAAAAATATTAGTACAATTTGATAAACTAGCAGGATGAAGAAGAAAAGAGAGAGATTATAAATCACTAGTACCAGGAATGAAGAAGAGCCCCACCCCAGAGACCCTACAGATATTAAAAATCGTAAAAGAAAATATTATGAATAACTACATACCTATAAATATGAAAATTTACATGAAATGGGCAAATTCTTTGAAAAAATATCACAGAACTAATACAAAAAGAAAACATCTGAAAATTCTGATACCTGCTAAAGAAATTGAATCTGTAGTTAAAATTCTTTCCCTTACAGTTTCATTTTTAAATTGAATTTTCTTATTATTATGGATATGTAAGAATTATTTGTATTTTATGAATGAGTCTTTTGTCAAATACATATAATGCAAATATCTTTGCCCATTCTGATGTGTCCTTTTATTCTCTTAAATGATTACAATTCCCTGAAATAGGAAGGATGGTAGAGTATATGGGTATGAATTCAGTTAGGTTGGTCAGTTTGGTGGTTGTGAGATGAGTTTCCTATTTTCTAGTTGTCTATTTTTTTGTTTCCTCATGTGGTGAAGTAGGGATAGTATTGTGACCCAACTCATAGTTCTTGGGAGGATTAAATATTCTAATGTATATATAAAGCTCTTACAACAGAGCCAAGCGTATATTATTACATTCTTAACAAGTGTTGACTACTTCTAACTTTTTTTGAAAAACAGAAACCTGCAGTGACAAATTAATGTTTGTGTCTCTGGAAAAAAAAGCAAAACTTCAGTGGTTCACCACTACCTAACTAACTGGTAAAGTCTAAAATGTTAAACCTAGTTTTCAGTTTTCTCACTCCGTGGCCCCAAAACTTTTATAAATGTCTATTTATCTTCTGTACTAGTAAAAATTCTTTTGTTGAAAGAAACGGTTGAAATCATCACAATTTATTTTCACAACATAACAGAGAATTCCACAAACATCCAAGGACAGGAAACTGGGTGTAGCCCAGTTTTGTATGGATTGAAATTAATAAATCAGGAAGCAGGACTTCCTCATATTTCTCATCTAGCAATAGCATAGACCCCTGTGTCTGACTTTCTCTGGAGAGCAACTTTCCCTGCTTCTGTTTTGGTGAAATCCTGGCCTTTTGATTCAGACCAGCACTGCCAGTCTCCGTGTCTTTTAAGTTTCAAGAATCTTGAGAGTGCTGGCCAGTGGCTTGCCTCTTCCTTCTGTTGTTCCAATCAGCCACTGCTAGTTGTATGTTCCCCTGGGCTTACTCAGGGGAACAATGGAGTGAGCCCCGGGGAAGCTAAAAGGGGTTCTGAGCTTGGTGGGCAGATTGACTGGGGTGCTAACCGCACTCTTATCTTTCCTCTATTTCTCAACAACTCTGCTGCTTCTAGCCTGATGGGTATTATCAACTGTCTGTATTTGACTCCTTTTTGATCCTTGCTGTCGGAGAGTTTGGTGAATTCACTAGAGTTGGAGTCATTTCTAAAGAATGCTTTTTTTTCCTCCATACAGGTAGTCAATCATCATAGGTATTGATTAATATCACCTTTATTCCCAACTGTCATTGCAGTGTTTTGATTTTCTATGTAGTTGACCTTCCTGGACTTTCTGGAGATCTGTGAAAGGATTCAGTGAAAATGAAAGTAATTGAATTTTAAAATTATCACTACAAATATAACCTCTTATATTCTTTCATTCTAAAGAAATAGTCCAGAAGAAATGTTTTAGGTTATAAAAAAATTAATTGGTTAGTAAGTAAAAGTAAACTATTCACATTTAGTCAGAATTGTCTGTTGTGCTTCTGGGATATTTTTGTTGTTTGATTGTTCTTTCTGGTTTAAATATTTGGTAACAGATTTTTAGAATGTTCTGGGGGCATCAAATTCAGTAACTCATGATTTGGATGCATGATAAATAATGAAATTTGGTTCATAATTAGTTGTCTAAAACCTCCCTCTGGAAGGTTAGGTAAGACACTTTCTTAAGCAAGTGGTGTGAATATTGTTATTTTTTATTAAAGAGAATGGACTCTGTGTTTCATGCTTTCTAAGGGGATTCATTTTATTAAGCTTGTTGGTTTGGGCATAGAAGTAGAGTGTTATGTCTTCTGATTACATTCTGTGATTTAAAAGAAGACCGTAATCAAAGTAACTTAGTATTAATGGTTCTCTTTCTTCCAAGGATAGAGAGTTCATCTGACATGCTTAACCTATACTTTCAGAGAAACAAAATCTATTCTATATATAATAAAAATGTACCCATTATCTACTTAAAAAGTTTTAACTTTATCAAATGTATTTTGGATGAGTTCTTAACATATTAAAATGCTTATATTGTTGATGATGCAGTGAGAAAAAATGTTTTAATTTCCAATATCTTTTCATATTTGATTTTTTCTTTTTCCTTTTAGGGGAGAGCCTGGATCAGAGTAGCACTCATGGAAAAACATTTATCTGAATACATCTCCACAGCTCTGAGAGACTTCAAAACAACCAGGTTTAAAACTCCTTTTCATTTTCAAATATATACTTAAAAGAGTCACATAAAGACAGAAATAACAATAGAATGAAGACTCATTCATTTCTAAAGTCCTCGTTATTTCCTACTTTTCATACCACTCAGATAAAGTCACTGTCTTTCCAGGAAACTGCAGTTTTTCAACTAAACATAATCAACCTTGGTTTATCTTTTCAGGCTTCCCATTATCCCTGGGATATCTCTTTTCAAATTATTTCTAATTCTCACTTTTTCAACACTTGAAGTTTCATTCTTTGTACAGACTTTTTCTTCACTACAACATTTATTTCTTTTTATAATAAAGAATATAAGTGGACCATTCACCACCTTAATTCACATATATATTTATATTTATTTAATTATTATAAATATCTACAGAATTCACATATATATTTATAATTAATGAGTGCTTGACTGTCTCTTTAGGGTAGTCTGTAGCAATGTTGTTTTTCTTGGGTAGTATACTGTGTTTTTGCCGTGTATAACGTGCACCCACGTTTTTGGCCCAACTGTCAGGAAAAAAATCTTTTGTTTTAATTTGTTAATTCAATTACTTTATTTATATTTAGATACTAGTTTTTTGCATTATAAAGGAAGTTTAGCATTTATTTTTGAACATATTATGGTGCAAGAAATTTTATGTGACATATTTACAAAACACAAGAACAGATACAAGATATTGCAGGAACTAGCCATGTACAATGCACATTCTTAATTTTCCCTCAAGAATTTGGGCAAAAATGTGCACATTATACACAGCAAAATACAGTACATGTACTTAGGAGATGATATGCTGTGCCATGTGAAGAACAGAACTTTCTTGACTTTTATGGTAATAAAAAAAGGTTCATGTTAGGACAAGAGTATTTCCTATCAAACTCTGGTCTACTAATTTATGCTTATAGCTTTTGTCAAAGAAACCACTTTTCTCCATTTAAAAAGTATTTTTAAATGAAAATAGTCAATAATTTCAATACTGTAGACATATACTGTTCAGTACAGTAGCCACTAACCACATGCTACTATGTAAATTAAGATTAATTAAGATTAAATAAAATTACTAATTTAGCTCTTCAGTTGCTGTATCACATTTCAGGTATTCAGTAGCTATGTGTGGCTAGTGGCTACCAAATTAGCACAGATAATAGAACATTGCTTCATCATAGATAATACTATCAGACAGCACTGCCTTAGACACTTTTAAATTACCATACTTATATCAACCTCATTAACCATATTTCTGAAAGAGAAGAAAAGAGTGACACTCTAAACCAGTTTTGATGGAGAAAATTAGGCACAAATATTAAGAAATTATATATCTAGAATCTTAATTTTCATGTCCTAAAGCAGTATTTGATGTTTTGGATTTAGAAACAAATCTGGGCATTTATTATGAGATATTCTGTTAGCTGACTAGCTGGTACAACGTACAATATCATTACTTAGGTGCCTCTATGTTGTTAGGTAATAAAATAGTAAATTTTTCATTTGGAAGATAGATACTATCAGTAATAAATTTGACCAGGATGTAAAGACCTTTAAGTAACAGAGGTATTTGCATAAAGTAAATCTGATATATACTTGTTAATTCTTTACAGCAGTATAATACTCTTGGGATATTTCTAAAGATGGACAGTGATGTGAGGATGAGCTCTAGATTTTTGTATGATATCCTCTTATTTTATATTAAATTATTCTATAAAGACTTCTCTTTGGAGTATCTACTCTGTTGGTTGATCTTTTATTCTTTATTGTATTTTTTCCATTGCCATTTAGTCCCCTTATACCCTCCTCCTTACAGCAATCACCACACTGTTGTCCATGTCCGTGAGATAAACTCTTAGATTTTTGAAATGAACCTTATGACATAAAACATTTGTCTCTTCTATTTATCAGTACTAGTAAATGAAAGATACTAAATGTGGAGGATACTAAGGCTTTGAAAATAAAAATAGTATCAGAAAATTAGAGGTCAAACCTAAAATTCCTAAATGAGTGAAATCAAAACCAAGTTTACATCTCCTATGCAATAACAAGATTGGAGTAAAGTTATGATAGTCTTTTCTAAACAGACATTAAAGCATTAATAATATCTCTACATTGTTAGTCCTGTTTCTTAGTTTAGGCAGTCGGGTGAGGTAGCAATAACTCTTGAATAGAGTTTTTTAGATTGAGTTACTTTAAATATTTAAGAGTAAATGCTTTTTGCCTTGTTCTTAGGTGTTAGCTGTTTTTTTTTTTTAATAAAAAGGAAAGGATTCAGCTCAAAAAGTTTATGAAGTAAAATATTCTTGTAACAATATATAAACATTACTCAGAAACATTGCTTAGTATATGTTTATGCACATAAATCAATACATATATAGTCACAGTATTTCACTGAATATAATGGCTCTGTAATTCCCAAGAATGGAACTAAGTAGGGAGTTATTTTAGAATTCTTACTTCAGAAGTAAGGTAAAAAATGCAGTTGCAAAAGTCTTTTTTAAAGCTATTTACACTATTTTTTTTACTGAGATCAAACCAAAGAAATTTCTTAATTGTAAATAAATGTGATTGTGAACCTCTAGCCAAAACATATCTATTTTGAAGGTTATGTTTGTAAAAGACAAGCAAACTATTGGAAAGAATAGTTACACCTTACCTTTTGTCTGGATGCTACTTGCCATAAGTGCTGTAGAACTGAGAAATGATCTCTAATCCTTTAAGAATCTTTGGAGTATCTGACTAAAGTGATTTCTTCTATTCTTCACTGATAAAGAGTAATGACATTCTTTACAATAGTGATGCAAATTTTTTACCCTAGTATAGAAGGAGGAGCTACATGAGCTATCCCAGGCCAGCTAGAAGTACTAATCAGTGAAAAACCAAGGATAAGATTTAGTGGAGGGACTATGGGGAACAGAACCTGTAAATCCTTATCTTGGAGTAAATGATGATGGCTATAAAGTATTAGAGAAATTCATGTGATCTTTTTGCTAAGGTAGAGGATGTTATGGTGAGCAATTGAAAAAAAAATTCCTTGAAAAGTTTCATGATATAGGGATTGAGATGTTTATTGGTAAATAGTCAGAGTTGGGAAGAGTCAGTATTAGAATCCAAGCTAAAAAAAAAAAAAAAAGGAGGGGATTGTTTCAATAGGTTACTGGGAAGACCTAAAAATAGAGAAGTAAGGTAGAAGCTGAAATAATTTGCTCAAAGTTTTCATTTTTCCTCACCTACGGACTGAAAAATAATTACAAAAGTAAGCTAAAAATACAAAGGTGACATTTGAAACAAAATAGAAAATATTCTGGTAGGAATTTAAAGTAGCAAATATGGAAAATATAAAGTAGAGGTAAATTAACTTTATAGAGATCTGTTTATTGCTTTGCAATTGCATCACAATACCTTAATTTATAATTACAAAAGTTGTGTTCAGAAGAAATGTTAATTTTTTCAATATTAATGTAAAAGTAAGAGGATTGAAGTATAAAATAAAACTTTAAAAATTACTGAGCTACCATGAAGTGAAAAAAAATGAGTTGATAAACACTTTTTTCAATTATAGACAAGTAGATAGAATAGTGACAAATTATGAGCTCTTTCAAGAACTAAGACTTTTGAAATCTGAATCTGTTTAAAGTTTTACATTATTAAGATGAAAAAGTAAACATTTAAACATGCTTGTGGACTACTTCCTTGAAGCGCATATAAAAATCAATTCAAAATAGATGAGATTTAAATGTAAAAATCTCTTAGAAGAAAACATAAATGTAAATCATCATGACCTTGGATTAGGCAGCATTTCCTAGATACAGTACTAAATGCACAAGCCACAAAAGAAAAAATAGATAAATTAGATACAATCAAAATGTAAAACTTCATGTTTAGAAGTACACCATCAAGAAAATGAAAAGATCCACAGAATGGGAGAAAACTTTTGCAAAGCATATATCTGATAAGGGACTTGGAGCTATAATATATATAAAGAACTCTTACAAGTTAATATTAAAAAGAAAATATTTAAAATGTGCAAAGAATCTGCATGGACATTTTTCCAAGGAAGACATGCAAATGACCAATATACACATGAAAGATGTTCAACATTTTTAGCCATCAGTAAATTGAAAATCAAAACCACAATGAGAATCCATTGCATGCCCACTACGATGGCTACAATCAAAAGAACACATAATAATAAGTGTTGACAAGGATATGGAAAAATTGGAACTCTCATATATTGATGGTGGAAAAGCAAAGTGATGCAGCCCCTTTGAAAAAGTCTGGCAATTTCTCAAAAGGTTAAACATACAGTTATCACATCACCTAGTACATTACTGAGAGAGACAACGAGAGAGAATAGCCAAAGGTCCCATCAACTAATAAATGAATAAACTAAATGTGTATTCCATAAAGTGGAATGTTTTGCAACCATAAAAAGAAGTGAAGTGCCTCTGCTGCTGCTCTTGGTACTTGTGTGCTCATTAGGTGCAGGCCTGGTATTTCTTTTATGAAATGGCAGCAGAGGAGACTCCAGAGCTCACCATGGCTGCTGAAAGCCCAAGGAAACAGTCAAGAATGAGAACAACGGTCATGTTAATTTGAAAGTGGTAGGACAGGATGGTTCTGTGGTATGTTGTAAGTCTCAGTAAACTAATGAAAGCCTATTGTGAACTCCAGGGTTTGTCAACAAGGCAGACCAGATTCCCATTTGAAGGGCAGCCAATCAGTGAAACAGACATACCTGCACAGTTGGAAATACAGGAAGAAAATAAAATTGATGTGTTCCAGCAGCAGAGGACAGGCATCTACTAAAGAAGGAACATGCTACTTTACTCCAGAACTCTGTTCCTATAGACCAAGAAGACATTCTCAGTAAGAAAACTGCAATTTGGTTCCACCATATCCAGCTACTACAGTATATTTTTCTCTACTATTTCCTTTTCACCTTCCCCCATTCCTTTATTGTACATCAAATGAAGATGGAATGGGAAAAATATCAGTTCAGTGCAGATACCCCTTTTTCTTATGCTTATGCTCATTCAGCTTTAATCATTATATTCCAGTAGATTATTTTGCTTTCACTGTTTAATAAAAACATATAAATTTTTGCATACCTTGTTTGATTGGAGAATTTTAATTTTTTTGTCATTGTAAAACCAACTTTTATAACTGTTTTGTACATAGCTGTTCAATGTAGCACAACCTGTTTTTAAGTAGGGATAAATAACTAAAATAAATGAATCCTAGATGTTTTTCTTCAAATCAAGCATCTTGTTATTTAAATAGACTTCTTGTTAGCATTTTTTAAAGAAATGAAGTACAGGCTACAACATGAATTTTGAAAACACTATATTGTCAAAGAGCCAGTCACAAAAGACCAGATAGTATATGATTTTATTTATATGAAATATTCAGAATGAGTAAATCTATAGAGACAGAAAGTAGGCCAGTGGTTGTGTGGGCTGGGGTGGGTGGGGTAAGATATACTGGAGGGAAATGGGGTATGGCTGCTAATGGGTGCATGGTATGTTTGGCGGGTAATGATAATATCTTTAATACACTTAAAACCATTGAATTGTATTTTAAATGGTGAGTTATGGCAACTATCTCTCAATAAAGCTCTTTTAAAATTTTGTAAGGCTTATTGAATTATATGTGGGATAAGAAAGATAACTTAATCAACCACTTGCCCCTACCTGGTGACTCAGAGCCTGCCTCGTGCTACTCACATACTGCCAGAGGCTCTTTTAGTGGCTGAGCCTAACAGGCAGCTGGCAAGTGGAGGTGGATCTCAGGGTGCCTTTGGACTTTTGCTGACCTGTCCTAGACTCGTTACTGATAGAAGCCATGGTATACAACTTGGCCCCTCCCTACACATTTAGGCCCAGCAGAGGCAGCCACCAACTGTAAATTACTTTGTACATCCTAAGAGGTAGCCCAGGGCTGGTCACAGACAGTGTCTGACATTGACCTTCACTGGAGTCTTACCCAAGAGACCCAGAACCAACACACCCAGTGGCTGGCTTCAGATCACAGTCTGATTAGTCCACAAGTGACACACTCAAAAAATCTCAGCACTCTGGATCCTGCTAGGGCCAATTGCTCAGTGCAGGTTAGCCCCAGTACAGCAGCTCTTACGCTGTGGTTGGGGTCCATGTTCACAGTCAGCCAGGATGAAGGCCACCCTCCCCCATGGACAGGCCAATGGCAATGAAGACTAAACTGCAACAGGAGGGCTCACATAACTTATGCAAGGGATGTTCCTGGAGCAACTAGCAAGGGTGATCAGGGAGGCCGTGCCACTGAGCCCTGCAGGACACTTAACACATAGGACACTCTACCAAGACTGGAAAATAAATCAGACCTACCTGATACACAGAAATAAATACAGAGAGGCAGCCAAAATGGGGATACAAAGAAACATTCCCCAGGTGAAAGAACAGAGAAGTCCCCAGAAAAAGAACTAAATGAAATGAAGGCAGTCATTCTACCAGATGCAATCAAAGCAAGAGCTATAAAGATCCTTAAGGAACTGAGGGATGAATTCAATGAGAACTTAAACAAGAGATAGTAAGTATAAAAACTACATAGAAACCATAAAAAAGAACCAGTCAGAAATGAAGAAACAATATCTGAAATGAAGAACGCACTATAAGGAATCAATAACATATTAGATGAACAAGAGGATGAAATCAGCAATTTGGAAGACAAAGTAGCAGAAAGAGAAATAGAATTTTAAACAATAAGGGAAATTTAAGGTACCTCTCAGACAACATCAAGCATAACAACATATGCCTTATGGGGTACAAGGAGGAGGACAGAGCACAGGATTAAGACTGTATTTGAGGAAATGACTGAAAATTTACCTAGCATGATGAAGGAAAAGACACATAAGTCTAAGAAGCATAGAGAGTCCCAAAGAAGATAAATCCAAAGAACGCCACACCAAGACATATCATAATTAAAATGGCAAAGGTTAAAGACAGAGAATCTTAAAAGCAGAAAGAAAAGGGCATTTACCTATAGGGGAGTTCCCATAACACTGTTAGCTTTCTACAAGGGACCTGCTTCAGATTGATAGACACACACAAACTGAAAGAGCATAGAAAAAGACCTTTCATACAAAGGTAAGTCAAAAAGCTGGGGTAGCAGTACTTACATTAGACAAAGTAGACTTTGCAACAAAGGCTATGATAAGAGATAAAGAAGGATACTACATAAGGATAAAGGGAACAATCAAACAAGAGGATATAACCCTCATAAAAATTTATGCACCCAGTGTAAGAGCACCTAAACAATAAAGCAAATGTTGTTGGACATAAAGGGAGAAAATGATAGGCATACAATCATTGTAGTGGGTTTTGATACCCCATTGACATCAATGGATAGATTTTCTAGACAGAAAATCAAGAAGAAAACCGCAGCCTTGAATGACACACTAGATCAAAAAGATTTGATATTTGCAAAGCATTTCACCCCAAAGCAGCAAATGTACCTTCTTTTCGAGTGCACATGGAACATTTTCCAGAATAGACCACATGTTCAGGTTAAGGCACAAAACAAGTCTCAATTTTAAGATTGAAATCATATCAAGCTTCTTTTCAGACCAAGGTGCTACAAAACTAGAAATCAATTACAAGAAAAAAATGGAAAAATCCACAAACACATGGAGGCTAAAACATGCTAAATAGTGAATGGGTTAACAATGGGATCAAGGAAGAAAGCAAAAGATAACCTTGAAACAAATGAAGATGCAGCAATCCTAAATCTATGAGACACAATGAAAGCTGCCCTAAGAGGGAAATTTATAGCAAGATAGGCCTACTTCAAGAACAAGAAAAATCTCAGATAAACAATCTAATCTTACACTTAAAGGAACTAGAAAAAGAACCACAAACAAAGCCAAAAATCAGTAGAAGGAAGGAAATAATAAGGATCAGAGCCAAAATAAATGAAGTAGAGTCTAAGGACATACAAAAGATCAGTCAAACCAAGAACTGTTTTTTTTTTAAAGATAAACAAAATTGATAAACCTTTAACCAGACACATGAAGGAAAAAAAAGAGAGGACACAGATGAATAAAATCAGAAATGAAGTGACGACTGACACCACAGAAATACAAAGAATTATAATAAAGTATTATGAACAACTATACATTGCAAATTGGACAATGGAACTGGAAGAGATGGATATATTTCTAGAAACATACAATCTTCAAAGACTGAATCAAGAAGAAACAAAATATGAACAGATAAATTACAACCAACAAAATTGATGTAGTAATCAAAAGACTCTCAAAAAACAAACATCTTGAACTGTATGGCTTCACAAGTGAATTTTACCAGTCAAAGAACTAACACTTATTCTTCTCAAACTCTTCCAAAAACTTTAAGAGGAGGGAAGACTCCAAAGCATATTTTATGAGGCTAGCATTATCCTAATTCCAAAACCAGATAAAAACACTACAAAAAAAAGAAAACAGACCAAAATTTGTGTTGAAATAGATGCAAAAATCCTCAACAAAATATTAGCAAACTGAATTCAGCAATACATTAAAAACATACAACATGATCAAGTGGGATTTACTCCTGAGATGCAAGGTGGGTACAATATTTGAAAATCAATTAATGTGATACACTACATAAACAAAATGAAGGATAAAAATGACATGATCAGATCAATAGATGCAGAAAAGCATTTGACAATATCCAGTACCCATTTATGATTTTAAAAATGGGAATAAAGGGAACAAACCTCAAATGATAAAAGCCATATATAACAAACCCATAGCCAGCATCGTACTCAATGGGGAAAAACAAAGTGTTTTCCTTAAGGTGAGGAAGAAGACAGGGATGTCCACTTTCACCACTGTTATTCAACATAATACTGGAAGTCCTAGTCACAATAGACAGAGAAGAAGAAAGAATAAAAGCCATCCAAATTGGAAAGAAAAAGTGAAACTGTCATTATTTGCAGATGACATGGTACTGTGTTTATTAGAGAACCCTAAAGAATCCATTGAAAAACTGTTAGAACTGATAAAGGAATTCAGTAAAGTAGCAGGGTACAAAATAAATGTTCAGAAATCAGTTACGTTGTTATACTCCTCTAATGAACTGTCAGAAAGGAAAACTAAGAAAACACTGCCATTTACAATTTTATCAAAAAAATAGAATACCTATGAATAAATTTAACCATGGAGGTAAAAGACCTGTACTCAGAAAATTTTAAAATCCTGAAGAAAGAAATGGAAGATGTTACAGTAAATAGAAGTATATAGTTTGTTCATGGATTGGAAGAATTAAAATCAATAAAATGTTTATACTACCCAATCTGTAGATTCAGTGCAGTTCCTATCAAAATACCAATGGTATTGTTCACAGAACTAGAACATATAATTTAGAAATTTATATGGAACCACAAAAGACCCTTGAAAGGCTGTAGCAATCTTGAAAAAGAACAAAGTTGGAGGTATCACACTCTTTGATATCAAAATATACTATAGTGTACAGCATAGTACTTGCATAAAAAAAGATCAATGGTACAGAATAGAGAGCCCGGAAATAAACCCACACCTAAATGGCCAATTAATATTTGACAGAGAAGGAGACATACAATGGGATAGAGACAGTCTATTTAATAAATGGTATTGGGAAAACTGGACAGATATATTTAAAAAAATAAATGACCATCTTACACCATTTACAGAATAAACTCAAAATGGATTAAAGACTTAAATGTAAGACTTGAAACTAGAAAACTCCTAGAAGAAAACATAGGTATAATCTCTGACATTTCTCTGAGCAGTAGTTTTTTTCTCTATCTCCTCAGGTAAGGGAAACAAAAGAAAAATAAATGGGACTACATCAAACTAAAAAGTTTCTGGAAAGCTAATGAAACTTTTAACAAAATGAATTGACAACCTACTGAATGGAAGAAGGTATTCAACAATGAAACATCTGATAAGGGCTTGATATCCAAAATTTTTAGATAACTCATACAACTCAATACCACAAAACCAATCTAATTTAAAAAGTGGGCAGAGGACCTGAATAGTCACTTTCCCAAAGGAGGACATACAGATGGCAAATAAACATATGAAAAGATGCTCAACATCACTAATCATCAGAGAAATGCAAATGAAAGCCACAGTGAGATATCACCTCACATCTGTCAGTATGGCTATCATCAAAAAACCCACAAACATATTTTGGAAATGATGTAGTGAAAAAGAAACCTTCATGTACTGCTGATGGGAATGCATATTGGTGCAGCTACTATAGAAAACAGTATGGAGATTCCTCAAAAAATTAAAAATGGAACTGCCTTATGACCCAGTGATTCCACTTCTGGGAATATATCTGAAACCTAAAGCATGAATTTGAAAGAATATATAAACCTATATGTTCATTGCAGCATTATTTGCAATAGTCAAGATATGGAAGCAACCTAAGTGCTCATCAATAGATGAGTGGATAAAAAAGTGGTGGTACGTATATACAATAGAATATTATTCAGCCTAAAAAAGACTGGAATTTTACCATTTGCAACAGCATAAGTGGGCCTAGAAGGTATTATGCTAAGTGAAATGAGACAGAGAAAGACAAACACCATACGATTGCTCTTATATGTGAAATCTAAAGAGCAAAATAAATGAACAAACAAAATAGAAGCAGAATCAGAGATACTGAGATCAGACTGATGGTTGCCGTGGGGTAGGGAGTGATTGGTGGGCTGGATGAAAATGGTGAAGGGATTAAGAAGTACATATAGGTAGTCACAAAATAGTCATGGGGATGTAAATTACAGCAGTGGGAATATAGTCATTAATATTGTAACGAGCCCTGGCCAGTTGTTGGGAGCATAATCCGGTACACTAAAAAGTTTCTGGGTTCCACTCCTAGTCAGGGCACATATTTAGGTGGAGAGTTTGATTTCCAGTCTGGGCGCATACGGGAGGCAACTGATCATTGCTTCTCTCTCACATTGATGTTTCTCTTTCTTTCTCTCTCTCTTCCATTCCTCTCTTTCTAAAATCAATAAACATATCTTCACATGAGGATTAAAAAATATATGTATTGTAATGACTACTTATAGTGCCAGGTGGGTACATGAAATATCAGGAGGACCACTTTGTAAAGTTTATGATTGTCTAATGACTATGCTGTGTACCTGAAACTAATGCAAAATAATATTAATGTAAATTATAATTAAAAAATAAAAAATACAGGTTAGCTTAAAAAATGAAAGCTAATTGACATAGGTGTTTATAACTGAAAAAAAGAAGTGAATCCCACCATTTCACAGGAAAACATAAAATCTCAAATGTAAGGCTGTCTCTAGAACAGTTTTAAAAGTTATGAGTAATTACTCTACTGTCTTTTTGTATTGTCTATAAAAGTAGTTTTGGACTTTTTAAATATCTAAAAGTTCTTTTGATATATATTGTTTAAAAATTTTGTTCTTGTTTTTAAATTTACATGCCAGCAGTAAATCCATACATTCCTGGAAAGAAATGAAAAGCTTCAGGATATATTTGGCATTATTCTATATTAAAGACAGAAATAATCTTCCTGGTCTTTTGTACAGATAGGAAAGACCTGAGATTAATAAGCATTTAACTAACTTTTAAATATTACAAGTCAGAAAGCACTAGATATTTCTATTAATTTATTATTATAAGGCCTCCTTGCATTAGAAAATTGGATCAATCATAAATTAATGCTGTCATTCCTATCACCAATTATACCGTAACCACATTCACTTTGTTCTTTTTTTTTCTTGTCTTGGAATGTCTCCCTATCAAAGGTCACTTTCTTCTGAATTCTGTCCCCATTCACCTCTTCTTTTTGTTAGCTCCTTTCCCTCTCCTCATCCTCAATCTAGTTCTCAGGGCTGGATCATTCCCTCCCATATAGAAACATATACTGGTATCGACTACTGTAAAAAGAAAAACTTCACTGAACATAGGTTTCTCTGTACTCCTCATTTCCATGTTCTGCTTTATCACTGACCTTATCAAAAACGTTTGTACATGCTGTCATCATTTTCTTACCTTAGAGTTACTCTTGTCCAGCTTCTGCCTCTCACTATTCCACCAAGGATAATTTTTAAATTAATAGCAATAATCTGTAAGCTACCAAATGTAATGAGCATTTCTCTATCTACATTGTACTTCACTGTCCAGCTAAAACAGTTGAATACTTCCTCTTTCTTAAAAAGCCTTTTTGCTTTTAACATATATAACATTCCTTGTCTTTGCCTTATCCCTTTTTTTAATTGTTCAAATACAGTTGTCTCCACTTTCCCCTTACTACTCCCCCAACTCTAGCCATCCCCACCTCCCACCCTCGATCCTACCCCCCTTTGGTTTTGACCATGTGTCCTTTGTGTGTGTTCCTGAAAACCCTTCCCCCTTTTCCCCGCATTCCCCTTCCCACCTCCCCTCTGGTTATTGTTCTTTATTTCAGTGTCTCTGGTTATATTTTGCTTGCTTGTTTGTTTTGTTGATTAGCTTCCACTTATAGATGAGATCATATGTTATTTGTCTTTCACCACCTACTTTATTTCCCTTAGCATAATTCTCTCCGGTTCCATCCATGCTGTCCCAAAGGGTAGGAGCATCTTCTTTCTTTCTGCTGCATAGTATTCCATTGTTACTATTTCTCAGACCTCTTTTCCTCTTCACAACTTTATTGTCAGTATTGTCTGGGCTATGTCCTTCCTGCATTGTCTACTGTTCTTTTTCTATTCATTTTTCTTTGTCTCCCTAGAATTTATTTATCTCCCTATGGCTTTAAATACTACCTATATGGATGACACCACATTGATATCTCTAGCTTGGTAGTTCAAATACCTTGATTTTCACCCACCCAACCCTATTTACCTCCTTCTTAACAAATGGTTTCACTGCTTACCTACATGGCTGATCAAGTCAGAATCTAAAATTCATAATTGATTCCTCTTGCTCCCTCACTCTCTACAGTCATTTTGTTATCAAGTCTTGTCAGTCTTATCTTTAAAATGTATCTTGGATCTGCCCATTTGCTTTATCTCCAGGATTGCTACAGTAATGCCTGCCTCTCTTATCTCTTACCTACACTCTCCTCTTAGCCTCACAGCTGAGCTTCCACTTTGTCCCCTTCCCATAGTAATCCCAGCCACACTTTTTCAAAGAAAAGGGATTATGTTAATTCCTATTTAAAACATTGAAATGGTTTATTGTACATTAGCTATCAGGCTCTGCAAACATATTTCCTAGAGTCAAATCCTGGTTTCACCACTTGCTAGCTGTGGAATCTTGGGCAGCTTGCTTGATCCCTGTGTGGCATAATATGTGGGAGGTAAAGTTAAAGAAGATAATTTGAGTAGAGCACTTGCAACAATGCTTGGCACTCAGTAAATGTTCACAATTATCATTCATGTTCTATGGCCTACAAAGCACTGTGTGATTAGACTTCTGTGTATCTAAGGTCTCAGGCTAAACACTTGAGAACGCCTTTCTCAATAACTTTTTTTCACAGTTGGGGTCTCCTTCAATTTTCCTCCATGTCAAATAACCGATTTACTTTATACTACCTCTCATCTCTAGTTCTTTTTCTTTTGTGTGCTGCCCGTCCTCTCCCCTAGACTATAAGCTCCATAGAGAGGGACTATGTTTAGCTTGTTCACCGTTTTAACTCTAGTGCCTCACGCAGTTCTTGCCACATAGCAGGAATTTATAAAATATGTATTTGTTGATAAAATAAATAATGAATCTTACATTTCTAGTAAGATGTTTGGATATTTACTTTTTGGTCAGTTTTTCATTCTGACTTGATTGGACTCTGAATAGAATAAAACTTTTATTTATAATGCTGTAATTTGTTTTGCATGTCATGATGAAGAATCTTATTTCCTCCCTTAAAGTTTATTATATAAAGACTAAATTGAGGAAGAGAACAAGAATATTGATAATGAAATTTCCTATAAGATAATCTTTCTCATATTTTAATATTGTAGTTTTAAAATGTAGAATACTTCTGACTCTCAAAAGATTTTGAAAACATGATATTGTACAATATCAACATAGTTTATACTGGTTGTTCACTTTGGGTCCCACCCAAAGGAGATTTGTTATTGAAGTACCTGAAAGGTCTTAAAATAGTGTTTTGGGAAGAACACCAAGTATAACATTATAGAGACATATTTTAATTAAAGTTAAATTGTAAGTGACAAGAGAAAAAAGTATTATTCTTATTAGGGTATTATTTTAAGTACTTTTTTATTTCTAATGTTTTTTTAGTTAACATACACATGACTGGAGAAAGTATACCTAATTAAAAATAGAGGCTTTTCTTCCAGTTTACAGTCATATTAAATATGACTGTAATTCCTTATAATTTTCATTTGCTTCTAAAATACAAAACTTTAATAAGGCTATAGTCTAATATATAAAACTTTTAATGAAAGTCATATATATCTTTCACCTTGATACTTTCGTTGTTTATAATATGTTTTTACAACTCAGTACACTGTTTTGGTTAGATCCTTCATATAAAAATATTTTCTTTAGAACAAAAAATATTTTCAACAAAAGAAAGGGATTTTTTTTAGTGTATACCTTACAATTTTGGGTTAGTCATCTTAGACTGTATTTTGATTCTTTTGTTACATAACCTTGGTTGTATAAGCAAAACTTGATTAATGCTCCAATTTTCCTATGAGATAAAATGAAGAGGTTGAAAATTTATAAGCTTTTGAAATCCTTGAAAATGTTGATAACAGGAATCATATTTTCAGTCACAGTTATTGATGTGTTGATTTAAGGGAATAAAAAACTATTTTTTCTAATAGTTTTTGCCTCCTTAATACACACAAATAACTTGTCTTTTATTAAATGATAAAAATATGATCTTTTCAGACCAATTCAGTACTCTTAAATACTGAATTAAGTTATTTTTAATATGTTATCTCATACTTAGAAGTGTATTTTCTGAACAAGTTTTTTTCTTAACCAAAATTGATAATGAAAAAGTTCAGCATACAATGGACAATTCTCTTAACTAGCCCTTCCTCTTCCATTTCTCCTCCCCTCCCTTCTGTTGTAGTAAAGACTACTGTATTAAATCAAGTTTGCACAGTATTATGCTTCACATATGATTTTATTTGAGTGGAATTATTGATTTCACATATAGCAAACATTTCACTTACATTGGCTAGCTTAAAAAATCATTCATAAAACTAAAGCCAAAAAATGTATTAAACCAAATAATATATACATATAAAAAGACCTTTAGACTTTTTAAAAAATCTCTAAATCCAATTAGTTCATGATTGTTTTTGGTATTCTTCAACAGTTCTAATGCAGTGTTGAATTAGGAATCAAGCAAGATTAGTTGTGATCTGATTCTTAGAATGTATTTTAAACATGGTGGCTCAAGACAGAGAAATAGTAAACCTTTCCTTTTATAGGGAAATACTAGAAATAATTCATTGTTCCCAGTATCAAAACCAGAACTCTTTTCTAAAGCATACGTCCTATAGAATTTGGTGATCTAGAACCATTGGAGTCATAGTTTTTTCCACGAGTCAATAAAATATTCTGCCAACAGCCAATTCAGTGATTGGGGTGGTAGAAGTTTCACATATATAGATTTGCCTAAATATTTTTTTTGCGTGTGTGTGGAACACCTCAATTGAATATGTAGAAATTCCTTCAATTTACTTTACTAATCTTTGTTAAGCTGAAAGTTTTAGTTTTTCTTCTTTTATATAAATCAGTAAAAGCAGTTCCCATATTTCCAAGGAGATAGCAAACATCTATTCCAAGCTAGTCTTACCATATTTGTTTGTAGCCTTGCATTTGTTAAAGGATGAATAGTTGTCACTTTTCTTTTCTCCTTTTTATTCATTTAAAATTCCTTATGAACCATAACAGAAGTTAAATTCTCTTTAAAAATTTTTTTAAAGATTTTATTTATTTATTTTTAGAGAGGGGAAGGGAGGGAGAAAGAGAGAGAGAGAAACATCAATGTGTTGTTGCCTCTCATGTGGCCTCACTGGGGACCTGGCCTGCAACCCAGGCATGTGCCCTGACTGGGAATCGAACCTGTGACCCTTTGGTTTGCAGCCTGCGCTCAATCCACTGAGCCACACCAGCCAGCGCTTTTTTATTTTTTTTAATTTTGTCTCACAAGAAATAGAATGGTTTAATAGACCATAAAGTAAGAAGAATTGGGGTTTCTCCTTGAGGAATTTATCAATGTGAGCTTGGGAAATTATTTTAACCTAACTCTTCTCTTGATGGTGAATTTGAAATTAATGAGAATTACCTTTGCATTTACTTCATGGGCTTTTTGCAAGTATCAAATGATATGTTTGTAAAACTATTTGGTAAACTGCAAACTATTCAAAATTGGTAGTAAATTATGAACAGATTAAAATATTTTTCAGCCTTTAAAAACTCATAAATACAGAAAGGAGCAAGACAAATTTCATTTACTAAATGGGTTTTTAGTGACGTGTTATAGCTTAGTGTTCATTGTCTATAATATATAATTTAAATAGGTATAACAATTTAAGGATTCCTGGTTATTGAACATAAGTAGTTTTTGCATAGTGTTTTTTAAGTAAATTTAATTATCTTACATTCTTTTGTGGGAGAATACTTAAGCCCCAAATTATTATTTTTTCCTAAATGTTTATTTTAAATATTTTAAAATAAAAGTGTACTTGATTATATTTTTTAAATTTACTTGTTTTGTATATCAATGTGCTATTCATGTATTGTACAGGATACTACTGGTAGCAGTGATGGAAAGTTCATAAAAGATTAGTAGAAATCTAAGATGTTTTTAAAAATTTTTGTTTAATTTTATTTATTTTTTATTGTTGTTCAATTAGAGTTGTCCCCATTTTAAAACTAACACTAGCCAGCCCTGGCCAGGTGGCTCAGTTGGTTTGAGCATTGTCCTATACAACAAAATGTTACAGTTTCATCTCCAGTCAGGGCACACGCATAGGTTGTGGGTTTGACCCCCATTCGGGGTGTGTAAGGGAAGCAACCAGTCTCAATGTAACTCTCTCACATTAATGTTTTTCTTTCTCTCTCTCCCTCTCCTTTCTCTCTTCTCCTCTCTCTAGCCCTCTCTCTCCCCCCTCATTCCCCCTTTCTCTAAAATCAGTAAACATATCCTCAGGTGAGAATATTAAACTAACATTAGCCAAAAGAGAACGCTTTATAAGAATTAGCAAAAATATTCATATTCACATTTTGTCAAAGAGGCAATGATAAGTTTGTTTTTCATATACAGCCACCTATTAGTCCATCTGCCCTGTTAGCATTGCAATGTTAAAGATTAGCATAAATTACTAATGATCACACCTTCCTATTAATTTTAGTAATAATATTTGGAAGTACAGAAAAACAGACTGTGTTTGTTTGTTCTGTGTACAGAACAATTGTCTACACTGTTTTGAAAATAGACCAGTATAAATGATCATGAAATTTGCATCTTTCAGATTACATTTATATGGCTTCACCATTAAGGAAAAATCCTAGGCAGTTTAGACCCATTGAGTTATAATTCTTTTTAAGGGAAGTGGAAACACTTAGAATGATTTTTTTGTTATGCTGATGTGCTATTTTTTTCCTTCTAAATATCTATAAGAGTTGGGTGACCCAAGTATGTTTTTATTTTGACAAACTAAATACAGTTTAGTTCTTCCTGCTTTAGTTTGGGCTCTCAGTGATTTCTCTAGATGAAACTTTTCTGTTTTTAATACTTACATATTCACCCATTTCATTTTTCAGGCGATTTTATGAAGATGGAGCAATTGTCTTGGGTGAGGAAGCAAATATGCTTGCTGGTATGCTGCTTGGGCTCAATGCTATTGATTTCAGGTACTTAATTGTAACTAAGTGTATTTAGTTTTTAAATTTGTCTGCCTTACAATAGTTTCTACTCATGATTTCTTCCTTTCAATTTTCTAAGAAAAGCACACAGTTGGATATTGGTATTTGTATTACGTTGTTCCTTTTTAAATGACATCAGTTTTCTAAATGGGTTTGCTCTCAGTGGGGAAACTGTCTCAAACTTAAAGAATTAACTTTCAGGCAAGTTATCTCATTTGGGTAAAAAGAAAGCTTAGACTACATTCCCCCAAGTAGAAGAGTCATGCACTCTGGTAGCACTGAAGGAAGGTTCTGGATTTTTATCTCGAGTATTTTTCTGTTGCTACTTTCAAATGAAAAGACAAACACAAAAAGTAGATTCAAAGCCAGGAAGATTTTCATTATCTCACATGTTGAGATAAAGAAGATCCTGAGAGGAAACTTTGAGTGTCTTATGTTTCTTGTGTTATTATCTAGAATATAAAACATATTGTTAATGCTTGCTTTATTATCAGCATGATGAATTGATTCCAGACTAAAATTACAGGTACTAAAAAGGGACACTGTCATTTTTTTTTAGATTTTCAGAAGTCTCTTTTGGCATTTCTCTCACTTATACAAGATTTATACTGAAAGTAAAACGTTTGTCTATAATAACTTGAGCATAAGATGGAGAAAATAATATCTTTTTATTTAAATATAACACTTAAAATCTACGAATATTGTTAAAATAAGTGTAAACTTAAATGAAAATCTACTTTTAGGTCTTGATTTAAAAAGAATAATGCTGCCTATTTTCACTGAGGTTACCTTTTTCTAGCAAATCACTTCCTTTCAAAATATGCCATTTCATAATTAACATCTCATAAAGTAGTATTAGGTTGATTAGCTTAATCGTTTAGGATGAACATGGCAGATGCAACATGAAGGTTGTCTTTCTGATCCCTCTCTGAGGGTGTTAACTTCTTACATGGCATGCTGCTGGCTCTATCTAAATCCTTTACAATTTTATTTTTTGGTTAAAAAAACAAAAAACCCAAAAACCTGGAAGAATGTGAACTGATGATTTATTGTAACTCATTGATACTACTATACAGTCATCTGAAAACAACTCTTAAAGATACATTAGAATGTTTCTGTAAAAAAGAAGGAAAGCCCATATAAAATGTTGCCAGTGTGATTCTCTGTTTATTCAAGTCTGGAAAAAAATACATACCTTTGATATTAATATATTAGAACAGGTATTTCCATAAGAAAGCTTCCCAAAGACACCAGAAGATAGGAGTTCATAGATGAATCATGTATTTCTTTTGAAAAATTAACTTACATCATTTAAATATTCCTTTGTTTATCTTTCTAGAAGATTTACTTCTTTTAATTATACTAATCTTTTTTCTTTAAAAAATTTTAATGTTTTATTTTTAAAAACTAAAAAAATTAAATTATATTCAATTACAGTTTACATATAATATTATTTTGTGTTAGTTTCAAGCATTCAGCAGAGTGATTAGACAATCACATACTTTACAAATGTTGCCCCTGATAGTTCCAATACCCAACCGGCACCCTATGTAGTTATTATATTACTGACTCTATTTCCTATGCTGTACTTTACATCCCCACGACTATTGTGTAATTATCAAGCTGTGTACTTCTCAATCTAAGAATAGTAATTTTAAAACTAAACGCCTTTTCTTTCGGGGAAAAAAAACCTGTCTGGATGTACCATTACGCAAAACAAAGATTACTAGATTGGAGAACCAGGGGATCTGGAGCTTTTTACTGGCTTTATGAAGCTCACAGTATGACTCTGGGCCAGTTCCTTAACCTTTTCCTTGTTGCCATAGTATTCTATTTAAGGAAGAGGGGTTCCATTTTCATTCCTCAATAGACTTTTCCTGTGTTTCTCCTATCCTTCTTCACGCATTAGTCCGTCTAGTTCTAGGGTTACTCAGTATCTTCTTGCTCAACCACCCATGTTCATAACAAGTTTTGTTGACAAATCCTGAATTTTCTGCAAGAGCCTCATTAATTACAGTTACTTCTCCTGACAGAGGAGATAGGGTTCACTAGCAGCTCTCTCACTTTCTGAAGCACCAAACTCGTTAGTTCGATTTTGTCCCAACTTCAGGCAGATTCAGTAAACAGCATCTCCCAAGCTTCCATTGCAAAATTTCTGATTCCCACTGTTGCGGTATCATTTTGTTATTCATTCATTCATGTTGCTCTGCAAAATTATATAGAGAGCAGCCTGGGGCCTGTGTGCAGCTGGATGGCGTCGGCCCTCTGGCCCCTGAGTTGTGAGCCGTGGTCGCTGAGGCAGTGAGCAGGCTACAGGCCTGGGCCGCTTGCTCTGCCTGCTGGGGGCATGGTGTTCCCAGGCGAAAACTCACATTTTCTAATTATTTACATCTTTGTAGGAGTACTCAATGCAACCAGAGAATTTGTATGTAAATGTGAACAAATCTTCATTTGAAAATTCTCTAGTGATACCCTAAAAGGTTTGATAAAGACCAAGACAGTATGACATAAATAACGTTTGAAAAAATTTCTCAGTAAATTTTACTTTTGCATGATGTATTTGTTTAATGGTGTATTAACTTGTACAATTCTTTATCATTTATATTGAAAGTAAAATGTCTTTATTGAGATGTTTATTTCTAACACTTAGTATTTAAATTACAAATAAAATTTACCTGCAATTTGATGGAATAAATGTCTCTAACAATTTTTTTATAACACTACACTTTGATTTAAAATTTTATATATTAATATGGAATATTTATTGTCTATTCTCTCAGCTTCTGCCTAAAGGGGGAAGGATTGGATGGCAACTTTCCTGCTGTAATAGACTATACACCATACTTGAAGTTTACCCAAAGGTATTGACATATAGAAATATGTTATTGAAATGCTAATTTATCATTGACTGTCTTGTACAATATATTCATATGATTAAAATTAATTTTTGTTTTATCAATTTGTGGAAACATCCATAAATATAAACTCCAGTTGCATTTTTAGTATTTATACAGCTTTTACATCATTGTTATTTGAGTAAGTACAGTTTTTAAAAGGTAGCATGCATTTCTGTTGCTATAGTTATTATAATGATAAATATAATAACTTCTTATAGTTTATTGAGATTTTAAAACTATAATTCATTATTAGACTGGGTTCAATTTATCTCCATTATTAAGAAAAGAATAATGAACATTTTTTGTGTAAATCAATTTTCTTTTTATTTCTATTTTGAATTTACAGAGTTATCAGGTAAATACAACAAAAATTTTATGGCTTTTAAAGTCTATCCTTATAAAAGAGTTGAACCAATTTATCCTACTACTGGTCTTGTGTGAGAGTTATGAATTCCCACAGTCTCACATCAGGCATTGAAAATCAATCAGATGAAATCCGTACACTTTCTGAAGGTCTGCCTTCACTTACTGATTTCTGAATGGAACGGTGATCCTTCTGTACCTCTAAAGTGTTACGATCAGGCCAGAGGCTGTAAGGGAGAGAGAAAGTGAGTAATATGTGTACATGTGTTCTGTGTATACACACGCACAATCAAGATGCATTTATGGAGTGCCTACTGCAGGAACAAACTGTCCTCTGTACTGGGACACACAGATGTTTAGAGGATAGGAATTTCATGAATTTCTGAAAAAGAATACATCTCCTCTCCCCAAGATAGTCATCATTTAGTGAGAGAAGTTACTATTATTTCAGAGCTAGGAGTGTGAATATGTTTTGGATGATGAGAAAGAAGGAAAAATAGGGTATTGTGACAGCAAGATAACTTCAGTTGATTCCTTTAGAAAAGAGATAATTCTAGTACATTAGATCTAGAAAAGAAATATAGCTTGAAGTTGTTTTGGATAGGCATCAAATTATATTGTTTTGGGATATGCTGGATAATAGGACACATAATACTAGTAAAAATGATATTAATAACATTTATTGAAAATATATCAAGCATTGTTCTAAGGGCTTTATTTCTGTTAACTCATTAATCCTCAAAAGCCAGTGAGGTAGGCACTGCTAATCCTTATTTTACAAGTGAGAAAACTGAAACATGGATGTTAAGTAACTTGTCCACAGTCCCACAGTTTGTTTGTGCAGTGGGCCACAGGTCTGAAGTTAAGCAGCAAGATTAATGGAAATTTGTATGCAGTTTCCTTTCTTTGATACACAGATCTAAAAATGTATGCATAGCCTTTTCTCCTTTACATATTAAAGGATTCCTACCAATTTGTTATATAACAGACACTAAAATGAGAAGGGAAATACCAGTTCAACCTAGTCATTAACAAGTTAGCATTTCTGACCATAGACTTCTTCTTAGAAAGATTTAAACTATCTTAATTGAGCTAACATTTTAAAAATTGAATTGCTTCCACTCAAATATACCTATATTAAATGCATTTTTTAAAAACTCCATTAGTTTTCTGATTTTAAGAAATTGTCAGAGTCTGTCCCTCCCCAAATGACTGCTTTTAATTTATTTTGGAAATAATACATATTCATTATAGGAAAATTAAAAACACAGAAAGGCATTTTAAAAAGTTAAAGCCTTTATAATATCATTAATTATAATTGTATATTTACAACTTACAATTGTAAATATAATTGTATATATTTTGGTTTGCCCACCAGTAGCTTGAAAATACAGAAGTATTCATTAAAAATTAAAGTTGGTACTATTATTAAGTTTATTATTTAAAAATTTTACTCTTCCCAGTTCTGATAGCATCAGCAGTGACGAGGAAGAGCTGAGGACCCTGGGAAGCAGTGGCAGTGAAAGCAGCACTCCAGAGAACGTGGGGCCTCCTTTCATCATGGATGAGAATAGTTGGTTCAACAAGTGCAAGAGAGTTAAACAAAAGTATCAGCTGACCCTGGAACAGAAGGTATTCATCAGTGTCAAAAGTCATTAATTTAGTTCTACTTATTGCCTTGGGACTGTCCCTGCCAAAAGATCTTTTAGCTAAATGAAAGAATTTGCCTGTTGCTCCTTTCTTTCTGTTCTATTTTAGGAAGAGCTTTTGTTTGTTAAACTTTTTTAAATTTTGTGCTTTACTATAAAAATAAGCCATTTATTCTTCTGTATGCAGTTTCATTTATATATTTGAGATTTTAGTTTCTATGATTAATTTTATAAGATATTATTCCATATGTGAAAAAGCAGTTATTGACTAAGCAAATTCCATATATGTCTCATTTGTTCTTTTTTATTTTATTTTTTATATTCTTCAAGTACACTTGTCTCCAATTGCCCCACCCCCCACTCCCAACCCTCCCCACCCATCTCCCTCCCACAATCCTATCCACTTTTGGCTTTGTCTGTGTGTCCTTATACATGTTCCTTGACAATCCTTTCCCTTTTTTTCCCTGTTATTCTCTCCCTAGTCTCCTCTGGTTACTGTTATTTTGTTCTTTATTTCCATGTCTCTGGTTCTGTTTTGCTTGCTCATTTGTTTTATTGATTAGGTTCCACTTATAGGTGAGATCATATGGTATTTGTCTTTACCACCTGGCTTGTTTCATTTGGTATAATGTTCTCTGGACCCATCCATGCTCTTGTGAAGGGTAGGAGCACCTTCTTTCTTTCTGCTATGTAGTATTCCATTGTGTAAATGTACCACAGTTTTTTGATCCATTCATTTACCAATGGACATTTAGGTTGCTTCCAGCACTGGGCTATTGTAAATTGTGCTGCTATGAACATTGGGGTGCATAGGTTCTTTAGGTTTGGTGTTTCAGGGTTCTTAGGGTATAATCACAGCAATGGACTTGCCGGGTCAAAAGGCAGTTCCATTTTTTAGTTTTCTGAGGAAATTCCATAGTGTTTTCCACAGTGGCTGCACCAGTCTGCATTCCCACCAACAGTGTACTAGGGTCCCCTTTTCTCCACAACCTCCCCAGCACTTGTTTGTTGATTTGTTTTTATGATGGTCATTCTGACTGGTGTGAAGTGGTATCCCATTGTGGTTTTAATTTGCATCTCTGTGATAACTAGTGATGTTGAGCATCCTTTCATATGTCTCTGGGTCCTCTGTATGTCCTCCACGGAGAAGTGTCTGTTCATGTCCTTTGCCCATTTTTTAATTGTGTTGTCTTCCTGGGGTGGAATCGTGTGAGTTCTTTATATATTTTGAAGATCAAATCCTTGTCCGAGGTATCATTGGCAAATATATTTTCCATAGAGTTGGTTCCCTTTTCATTTTGCTGATGTTTTCTTTAGCCATGCAGACACTTTTTATTTTTTATGAAGTCCCATTTGTTTATTCTTTCATTTATGTTCCTTGCTCTAGGGGACATATCAGTGAAAATATTGCTGTGTGGAATATCTGAGATTTTCCTCCCTATGTTCTCCTGTAGGACTTTAATCGTGTTGTGACTTATGTTTAAGTCTTTCATCCATCTTGAGTTTACTTTGGTATAAGTTGATGGTAAAGTTTCATTTTTTTTGCATGTAGCCCTCCAGCTCTCCCAACACCATTTATTGAAGAGGAAATTTTTACTCCATTTTATGCTTCTGCCCCCTTTGTCGTATATTTATTGACTATAGAGACTTCGGTTTATTTCTGGGCTCTCTATTGTATTCCATTGGTCTATGTGTCTGTTCTTATGCCAGTACCAGGCTGTTTTGATTATAGTGGCCCTGTAATACAGTTTGGTGACAGGTATGGTGATCCCGCCTACTCTGTTCTTCTTTCTCAAAATTGCTGTGGCTATTAAGGGTCACTTATGGTTCCATAAAAATTTTTGAAATGTTTGTTCCATGACTGTGAAATATGTCATTGGTACTTTAATAGGGATTGCACTGAATCCTAAATTGCTTTGGGTAGTATGGACATTTTGATGATGTTAATTCTTCTAGTCTGTGAACACGGTATATGTGTCCATTTGTTTGTGTCTTCCTTAATTTCTTCAGTGTTGTGTAGTTTTTTGAGTACAGGTCTTTTACCTCCTTGGCTATGTTTATTCCTAGGTACTTTATTTTTCTTGTTGCTGTAGCAAATGGGACTTTTTTCCTGATTTCTGTTTCTGATATTTCATTGTTGGTGTACCTTAAATTTCTGAATATTGACTTTGTATCCTGCTGTTTTGCCAAATTCACTTACTAGGTTGAGTAGTTTTTTGGTGGAGTCTGTAGGGTTTTCTATGTACACTATCATGTCATCTGCAGACAGTAACCATTTTGCTTCCTCCTTTCCAATTTGGATGCCTTCTATTTCTTTTTCTAGTCTCATTGCTGTGGCTAGGACTTCCAATAATATGTTGAATGAAGTGGTGAAAGCAAAAATCCTTGTCTTGTTCCTGATCTTAGTGGGAAAGCTTTTAGTTTTTGCCTTTTGAGTATGATGTTGGCTGTGGGTCTCTCATGTATGGCCTTCATTTCTTGAGGAATGCTCCCTCTACTCTTGCTTTGCTGAGTGTTTTTATCATAAATGGGTGCTATACTTTATCAAATGCTTTTTCTGAATCCATTGATCTGATCCTGTGATTTTTTTCTTTCCATTTCTTTATGTGATGTATTACATTTATTGATTTGCAAATATTGTACCATCCTTGCATTCCTGGGATGAATCCCAATTGATCATGGTCTATGATCTTTGTAATATATTGCTGTAGGTGGTATGCCAATATCTTGTTGAGGATTTTAGAATCTATGTTCATCAGCGATATTGGCCTGTAGTTTTCTTTCTTTGTTGTGTCTTTATCTGGTTTTGGGATTAGGATGATGGTGGTTTCATAAAGAGAGCTTGGAAGTCTTCCCTCTTCTTGGGGTTTTTAGAATAGTCTGTGAAGGATAGTGATTAGCTCCTCCTTAAATGTTATATAAAATTCTCTTGTGAAACCATTTGGTCCAGGGCTTTTGTGTGCAGGGAGGTTTTTTTTTTTTATGACTTTTTTTTTTCTTTTTTTAAAATTTATTTTAACTGTTGTTCTTGTACAGTTTTCTGTCTTTTGCTCCCATTCCAGCCCACCGCCCCAGCCCTCCCCACACCCCTCCCATTTCCACCCCCCCTAGTTTTTGTCCATGTGACCTTTATACTTGTTGCTCCAAACCCTTCCCCTTTCCCCCTGAAATTCCCTTCCCTCTCCCCTCTGGTGACTATCAACCCCTTCTCAATTTCAGTGTCTTTGGTTATATATTGTGCTTGTTTGTTTGTTTTTTTTATTAGGTTCCTGTTA